>JAQZBX010091429.1:0-12389 GCA_029593785.1 Cabassous unicinctus
TTTATTTATGCCCCCCTTGCTGCTTGTGTTTGCTGTGTCCATTCGCTGTGTGTTTCTTCTGTGTCTGCTTATCTCCCCCTTGCTGTGAGGTCCTGCTGCATCAGCCCACCGTGCTGCGTGGGCCGGCCTGCTCTCACAAGGAGGCCCGGGGAAGCAAACCCGGGGCCTCCCACATGGTAAACGGGGCCTCTATCCATTGAGCCACACCCGCTTCCCTGTATTTACTCTTGATGTAATAATGATACAGGGCAGGTGAATAAGTCAAACAGATATCTCTCCTCCACACAGTTATTCAGGGTTTCAAGCTGATGGAATCTTTGCCATTGTCGACATGTTGTTTCCAAAAGTGCTCTAGGAATCATCTCCATTCTATCCAGACAGAAGAGGAAGAGAACGTGGAGAAGTATGCCTGTGGGTAAGTGTGAAGGAAGGGGTTATGGGCTAAGGCTGGAAGGCAGTCATCACTTCTGCTCACATTTAGAGGTAGGAATAGTCATGTGGCCCCACCTAGCCTGAAGAAGCTTAGGAAAGGCAGTCCCTGGATGGGACTGCACCATGCCAGAGTTACATGGGCTCTGTTGGACTGCTACCCATTTCTGCTACACCCCTAGTACACTGCCAGCTCTTTGGAAGAAGGACTATATGTTTTAATTTCTTCATCTTTATTAGCTTCACAGGTATGTCATGGTTCTTGTCTAAAATAGGTGCTCAATAAATGTTTGCTGAAATAAGCAGTAGTACATCTAAAACTTAAATATCTCAAACAGGAGGATGCAAGAATTGAGGGGACCATCTGAAAACAGAACAAGGAAACTGTCAGGATATTTCCGTTCCAAAGAGATAAGCATTTTCAGAGAAAAAATTTGAAGTTTAATCTCCTCCAGGATTTATCCAAAGTAGGCCTGGCACAAGCAGAGAAGAATTTAAAGAAGGGAATGAGATTTTCAGGGGCTCATCTGAAAGTGAGAAAAGTTCTTTCTACATGTCTTCATTGTGTTTTGGTCCCGGAATCTCATAGCACAGGCTGAATGCTGTCAGATACCTTCTGGGTCATAAATCACACAGAGGCATGGTAAGCAGAAATCATTAGAGCTTCTACTTTTTGAAAAAGTGGGAAAGTGCTTACGTAACCTCACAGAGGAAAGGGAAGGCCATTGGCAACTTGCCTTGTTTATTCTGACTTGGATTCACGCTCAGAGGCTTCTCTGCTCCCGGGAGGCTTTTTTCTCAATGACACTGGGGAAAATGGTGAAATCTGCAGTCCATGGACACTGGTTTCCCCATACCAACTTGCTCTAACCCTGGTTCACTTTGCAGTTGGAACTGACTATGAAGAATTGTTTACAGTGTTGCACATTGTGTGGCACTGCTCACATTTTCTCTTCTGTAGAAGTTAGAAGAGGTGGGAGCTGGAAAGGAAGGAGCATTTATCATCTGGGACATGCTCCCTCCCAAATGTGATCATCAATCATCACATCTCTTCAGAGAAAAAAGCATTTTTGGTGCCTATTTGGTATGATCCAGAGGATTTCCATTCTTAACTCTTACCGCCCGCCCCCGCCCCCTCCCGTGATATGATCTTAAAGCAAAGAAGATCTAAGCAGAGCACAGCCTGCACTTCTGCCTTTAGGCGTCTCTGTCTACCTGTTTATCTCCACCCAAAGCCAGCTGAATGCTCTGGGCTTTCTTTATCTGAGAATTGGGGTGAAATGTCTTTTTTTTTTTTTTTTTTTCTTTTCAGCAGATCCAAGATAGGGAGAGGCACTGGTAGTTTAATGCTTTTTGATACATGGTCCATTGAGCCAGTCCAGCAAATTTCAACAGGGTTAGAGAGCAAAACTGCCCTTCATGGACCAGGGAGAGTTAAGTGGAAGGGAGATAAAAAGATACGACATAAATGATCAAAGCAATAAAACTCACCACTCAATTAGTCAGTCAGAGAAGCAGGCAGTAGAGGGAACTGGTGGTTGAGGAAAAGTGGATATTTGCTCTGCAGGGATCCTATTCTTTTCACAGTGCCACCCTAACTTGCTTGGCTCAGCTGCAGAATTGAGGCTGGTTGTTAATTTTATAGGAGGTTCCACCCACCTCACCCCTACCCCTCCTTTTCTGTTACTTTAAAACATTAGCTCGTTAAACAAAGTATATCCATCATACTATGCAAAGTATGCCTCTCTGTTTTGATGGTTATAGGAGCAAACAACAGTGCATCTACTCTAACTAATGCTAGCAATTTAGGTTTCTTTCATTTTTCCAGGATTCCATTATAGGCTACATTGAAAGCAAAAATCTTTCAAAATCCATTTGGCAACTGGTAGAATCCTATATGAATATACATTTTTAAGAGCTTAACACGCCATAAGCAAGTCCTGATAGTAGACATTTCTGACAGTCGTGCCTGGCCTGACCCCGGAGGGTATTCTAAGAAATCCAGAACGAGGGCGAATATAGGTGTGCCCCAGAAAATCTGGTCTGTCACCGAGAAAGAGCAATTTATATTTGAAGGAACTGGTGTATGCTAATAACTACTTTTGAATTTTCCAGTCTGGTCTAAATTAGCCCCAGTATTTTCAAGGTCTAGCTTCCTAATGAGAACAATTATTTCTGGATTCCAATTACACTGAATAAAGAAGTATTTTGTTCATTTGTTTGTAATTTTTTCATTATAAAAGTAATATAGCCACATGATAGAACTTATGAGAAATACATTGAAAAGAGGACGCTCATAATCCCCTGCCCCAACAAGACCACTGCATCAATCTTGGTGCAACTGAATAATATTTAAGGAGCAGCTGTGATAGATGCAGTGTGGTGGAACAAACAAGAGCAAAAACAAAAGCAAGAGGTATGCAGTCTAGCTGGAAAGGCCCTACATGTGCATGTAATTCAGACACAGAATGAGATGGTGTAGGAATGAATAAGGACTAGGAGGCAGGGAGTGCGCCGCAAAGATCATGGGAAATGAGTAGTGCCTTAAAGGATGGAGAGAATGTGGTAAGTGGAGAGGCTGCTGGAGTCGGGGGACTGGGGTAGACTGAACGGGGCTAGGAAATGAAACTAGCATGTTTGTAAGGAATAGTGAAGCTACTTTGGCTGAAGAATTTAAATGGGGGAAAGTCAAATACACGATATGATAGCCCTCATGACATAGCCTAAAAAGTCCTTGAGAGAAGGGACTGTTAGGATGCTTACCAGTACGCTGACACATAGCGGACACTTCAATTGTTGCCATTCTCTTACTGTGTTGCCGCCATTCTGACACTATGTCTAGTGACTCACACAGTGCCTGGGAAAAAAGGAGATGCTCAATAAATATTTTTGACTGAATAAATCAATGAGGAGATAGGGTCAGATTATAGAAGGTCTCGCAAGTTGTCACGAGGAGTTTCAAATTCAGTGACAATGAGGGGTTCACTATTCTGCTTTTTGAGTTTAGGTTGGAAGAGGGACAGTATGAGACTAGTGGTCCAGGAAAAGGCATGTGGAGTCTAAATCCAGAAATGGATGGAGAAGGAGGAGCTTGGAAAGCCGTTGGGAAATTATTTTAATAATTGAAGAATGATGATGAGAGGCTGAAGGAAAGTAATATCAGGGGAAGTAGAAAGGAATGGAGAGAGATGAGGGAGGAAGAGCCTGAAGAATAATTGGGTACTGGCGGGAGTAGTACAGGGAAATGATCTTGAAGAAGGCAAAGTCAAAGTTCTCACAAAAGCCTTGTGCTTGGAAATTTGTAGGTGTTAGTGAGGGAAACTGAGCAGTCTTTGAGGGTGCCTCAGTTTTCCGGAGCTGCTATGACAAATACCACACAATGGTTTGGCTTAAACAAGAATTTACTGTCTCACAATTTTAAGGATAGAAGTCCAAAGTCAAGGTCTTGAGAAACCATGCTTTCTCCCAGAATCTGTAGCATTCTGGTGTTGGTTTGCCACAATCCTTGGGGTTCCTTGGCTTGTATCTCTGCCTGTCACAGGGTAATCTGTCTCCTTGGTTTCCTCTTGTAGATTTCTCAGACCTCTGGCTTCTTTTGAGTGGCTGCCTTGAATTTCCTCTCTTGATAAGGCTCCAGTCATAAAGATTAAGACACAGCCTGGTTCAATTTGGCCACACCTTGTCCAATAATAACGTCTTCAAAAGGTCGTTTTTACATGGGTTCACACATACAGGAGTGTGGGTTAAGAGTGGAACATGTCTTTTGTAGGGTACATGATTCAATCTCCCCCAGAGGGGAAAGGATATATTCTAGTTTGAATTTATTTGGTTTGGAGTGATATTGGGACATTGAGACTAAAAAGCTAGACCATGGGACTTCAACTAGGTTGGTTCTAGTGGCACTCTCCAGACCAATGGTCTCCAAACATTTTTGATCATACAACCCTGTCAGCAAAACTTTTTTGAGCATATACCCATTATTATTAAATTATGTAAATATACTACCATGCTAACATATCAGGTACATTATAAATTATATAAAAATTGATATTAAAAATAAAGAGGGGATAAAGATGAAAAGAAGACAATATTCTAAAATATTTTGCTAATGTGATGGCTTCTTTTGTTTAGCTAATGCTAAATATCCAGAAGAGCAGAAAACTCTAAGGGAAAGTTTATCATTATTGGTAATGAATATAAATTCATTTTTTAATTAGCCTTTTTAATAATTTCAAAATATTTTGGTTAGCTTCCTGGCAGATCTTATTATATTATGATTGTTGGTTTTTTGGTTTTGTTTTGTTTTTTACCTTGAATGTGGCTGATGAAATCTTGCACCTGGAGTAAAAGGGTCATCTCTTCATCTTCTTGTTGCTTTCTTATGCTTGCATTATTATTAGGGTGAACAAATGTCCCAGGTTGCTTTGGGCATTCTTAGTTCATACTTGTTTCCTGGCATAATGATTAAGAAGGTGACCTTATAATTTATCATTCAAACAGGGACACTTTTGAGAGTGAAAGGGAGCACAAATTATTAGTATTATCTTCAACTCATAGTTTTATACAGGAAATATTTTAAGCTGCTTATCCATCTTGGATGGGTTAGTCTGGTTAAAAATAGATGACACATCCATAAATCCACTTAATGGACACATATAAACATGACATGCTGAAATAGGTTGCAACTGAATCAATAGTGAAGGCCCCAAAATCAGTCTTTCTTTGTGTGGACATCCATTTGGTTCTCAAGGAACACCACGTACCACATATGACCCATGATTGTCTGACTTTTGAACTTAGTGAAGGATCACTGCCAACATAAATATAAAATATTAATAAAGCTTAACTTCTGTCTTCATTTTTTTTTCCATGAAAAAGAATGAGATGTTCACTAACATTCACTTCGGTGGATTGCTCTGAGTACCTACTTTGGGCTCTTGAAGGGTCTGCTTTATTCCTGCCTGTACCTCCAAAACTCGGCACTGTATCTGGCACAGAGAAAGAGTTCAAGATGTTCAAGGAATAATGAATGAATGATATAATTGAATGAATGAAATCAGGTGAAATAAGGAACTAGAAGTAATGAAGAAGAGAAACTAATATTCATTGAATACCTTCCTTGAAACCAACACTTTCACTAATGCTTTCATTTAATCCTTCCCATAATCCCATGTTATGTTTTATTATCCCATTTTCAAAAATGAAACTGAAGTTTAGAGAAATTATATAACTCATCCAAGGACAGGTCAGCCTGACTTCAAACCCATATTCTTTCCAGAGGTTGGCAGCACTGAGGTCATATTTAAAGGCATAAGAATCAATGAATTATTCAATGCAGAGAATGTAAAACCAAAGTAAAAAAGGACTAATAGCTGAGTTTGGGGAATTGCCTATAGGGAAGGACCATACATAAAGAGAAGGAGTGATTGGAGAGGTAAAATGCTGACTGATGACATCTGCCAAAGGAGAAGAGAATTTCATTAGAAAAAGAAAGCTGGTATGTTCAAAGCTTGCAGTGGGCCAAAGAGATGGGGGCTGAGAAAAGAACTTGGTGGCCTCTCAGAGTATATTTGTAATTAAACAATGGGGACAAAGGCCATACTGCAGGAGAGTGAAGAAGGAGTGGCTGGTGAAGAATACATAGAGGAGATGCACATGCTTGTTTGGAAAGTTTCTCTCTGAAAGGATATCGAGGTCCACAAGAATCAGGCAACGTTTTCTCAGGTCAGAGGAAATATGTGCATCTTTGGAGGATGTTGCAGAAATAGTGGCTGGTCACCAAATACCCCATTTGCCCTCCTACATTTCCCCACCTTTTTCCCAAATACATTGAGGCCCTATGATTATTTCTGTTCACTGGCCTAGGAGCAGAAATGACATGTGGAACTTCTGGTGGAGGTTATTGAGAGCCAGTGTGCACTCTCCATTTCCCTCTTTCCATGACCTTGCAACCCTGGATAACATAGCTTCAAAATAGAGAAGGGCCACCCAATCCTTGTCAGATTTTGTGAATGTAAGAAATAAGTCTTCATTGTGTTAAGTCACTGAAACTTTGGGTATTGTCCTTAGGCTTGTGCTAACTAGAGAATTAGTGAGGGATTCTCAAAGGGATTGCTTACCTAGAGCCTAGCTGCCATTGGTTTCTATTCAAGAAAGCTATAAAGAGCTAGAAAATGGCCAGAGGAGAAGAACTAAAATGATCAAGGAAATGTGATTTTTGTGAGATGGGAAGCTAAAATGATGGGAGCTCTTCAGCCTGGAAGCATAGAGACTGAGAAAGATGTGATCAAAGGGTTTTTATTATGAAGAGGACAGAGGCTGAGGAAGAGACAGTCTGGCTCACCACGATTTGTGAAACTATACAAAGGAGCACATCCTGAAACTTGACAGAGGTAGTTTTAAGATAAATATCCAAAGCACTGCTTTCTATAGCAGGCTTGTTATTGGCATAGATGTGGCATAAATGTAAATATAAGTACAACAGGGGGAAAGAACTATGGACTAGAGTGAACTTACTGGTATTCTACTATAGACATTTTATGATTCTAGCAATGGAAGAAATTACAACATTGATGTGGAGCCAGTGGCCACTGGAGGCCCTGGGGTCAGGGAGAGGGAAAAACAGTTGTAATATGGAGGCTTTTTCGGGACTTGGGAATTATCTTGAGTGACATTGCAACGACAGACATAGGCCATTTTGTATCTTCACATAACATGCAGAATTGTGTGGGAGAGAGTGTAGACTACAATGTGAACTATGGTCCATGCTTAATGGCAAAGACCCAGGATGAGTTTATCAATTGCAATGAATGTGCCACACTAATGAAGGATGTTTATGTGGGAGGGTGTGGGAGGTGTGGGGAGTGGGGCATATGGGAATCCCTATATTTTTTGTGTAACATTTACATTGTCTAAGTATCTTAAAAAATTTTTTTTTAATTATTATTTTAAAAAAGTACAGCAGGAAACTGACTTCAGAAATTGGATTCCCAAAAAGTTGTACAGATGTTAAAAATAGATTAAACAAGGATTTTGCAGGGTCAGAGGCAGAGTAGAAAAAGCATGTGGTTTAGCGACAAAGAGACCTGGTTTTGATCTTCCTTACTTATTGTGTTCCATCATTTATTTAACAAATATTTATTGGGCACCTACTATGTGCCAGCACTGAGCTACCACTGAATGGGATTTAAATAGCAAACAAGACAGATGTGGTCTCTGCCTTCATGGAGTTTACAGTTTAGTGGAGAAGGCAGATAGAAAATAAATGATTGCATAAATAATTATGTAAATTACAACTTTGATAAGTGCTGACAGGTCAAGTACAAGGTGCAGTGACAGTATCCAAAGGACTAGACTAACCTGGGGTGGATGAAGGAAAACGCCCTTGGAGTGACGTTTAAGCTGAAATTTGCAAAATCCATAAGAATTGGCACATGAAGAGGGAGATGAGGAGAGTACCAGGCAGAGGAAAAGGCAAGAGTAAAGGCCCTGGAGCTAACAAATTGCTTACCCTTTCTGAGCCTCAGTTTCCCTATCTTTATGAAATATTATCAGTGCTCCATACTACACATTCTTCCAAACTGCTGTGAGTGTTGACTGCTAACAGCTCACAGAACTTTCCCCTTCTCTGGAGAATTTGTCCTCCAACAACAGAGCCATGTCACCCAGAAATGCCAGGGAAGTTATGATAACCCCACCCCACCCACACTCTGGGCCCAGTGTGTGAGTGTGGGGGGGATTGGGTGTAGCACACAGACAACATCTGGTTGACACAGGGTGTGATGGTTAGGCTAATGTGTCAACCCGGCCAGGTAATTGTGCCCAGTTGTTTGGTCAAGCAAGCACTGGGCTAATTGCAATACGAGGACATTTATGGACTTTAGTCACCAGTGAGTTTACTGCATAGATGGCTGATTACATCTACATCAATCAGGGAGATTGCCGTCAGCAAGGAGTGACGCTTTATTCAATCAGTTGAATGCCTTGAAAGGGGAAGTGATTTCAGCATTCAGAGAGAATTTCCCACCTTGTCTTTGGACAGTCAACGTCTCCTGGAAACTCATCAAGGACCTTCATTGGACTTTCATCCGAGCCCCTGGTTTGCAGCCTGCCTGCGGAACCTGGACTTGTGCATCCCCGTGGCCGCATGAGAGACTTACAAAATCTCATACTATTGACAGATATCGCCTGTTGATTCTGTTTCCCTGGAGAACCCTGACTAATACACAAAGCATCTTTGTTTGCCAGGGCTACTATAACAAATATCACAGGTTGGTCAGCCTAAATGACAGGGATTTATTGTCTCATAAGTTTTGGAGTCTAGAAGTCCAAAATCAAGGCGTTGGCAGGGCCTTGCTTCTTTGAAGTCTGTCACATTCTGGTTGTTGGTAGCCTGCTGGAAATCCATAACTCAATCTCTACCTCTGTCACATGGCCATCTCTCTCCCTGTCTGCTTCTTCCTGTGTCCAAATTTCCCCTTCTTACAAGGATTCTAGTTTTTTTAGTTTGCTAGTCTGCCAAAAGCAATATACCAGAAATGGGTTGGCTTTTACAATTGTGATTTATTAGCCTACAAGCTTACAGTTTCAAGGCCATGAAAATGTCCAAATCAAGGCATCATCAGGTGATGCCTTCTTCCCAAAGACTGGCTGCCAGCATTCCTGGACTCCTCTGTCACAAGGCAAAGTACATGGCTGTATTTGCTGAGCTCTCGCTTCTCTCTGAGTTTCATTGCTTTCAGCTCTTGTCTTCTTTGGCTTTCTCTCTCTTCATCTGAATTCATCCCATTTATAAAGGACTCTAGTAAGAGGATTAAGACCCACCCTGGGTCATGCCCCAACTGAAGTAATCTAATCCAAAGGTCTTTAACTGAAGTAACCTAATCAAAAGGCTCTACTTGGGAAGCAGATGTGGCTCAACCAGTTGGGTGCCCACCTACCACCCAGGAGGTCCCGGGTTCAGGTCCTCATACCTTCTAAAGAAGACAAGCAGACACCACACCCGCCACAACAAGCAGATGCTACAAGCCAGTAGACACTGCAGCCCACAGGGAGCAGATGTGGCTCAGGCCATTGGGCACTTGCCTCCCATGTGGGAAGTCCTGGGTTTGGTTCCTGGTACTGGAGAAGGCAAGCAAACAATGAGCAGACAGACAAGAGAGAACTATCTGGGGTGGGGGTAGAGGGGATAAAAAAAAAAAGTCTCTACTTACAATAGGTTTATACCCACAGGAATGGATTAACTTCAAGAACATAATTTTCTGGGGCCCCTAAAGTCTCAAACCATCACACCAGTCATATTGGATTAAGGCCCACTGTGATTCAGTTTGGCCTCCCCTATAAAAATAGACTCTAATTACAAATGGGTTCACACTAAAAAGAGCTGGAGTTAGGACTTGACCATGTCTTTGTAAGGGGTATGATTTGATCCAAAACACAGGGGTACAAAAGACCAGCCCTTTCCTCATGCCACGGTGTCATTCACACTCCAGAGCACGTGTGGTATCAGGCTGAGTCTGGACTTCAACCGAAACCACATCTTTGCTGGACTTCGTCTCCTGCCTTATCCTGCCGTCCTCGCTTCCTCACAGGTTTTTCTCCTGAGAGCACTCCCTCAAAAATCATTTGCACAAGAATCCTCCTCTCATGCTTCTCCGAAAGTGACCCAGGACAGTTACCTTAATGGAAATAATGGATTTCAAGGATTTGAACTGTACATTGAGAGACATGCAGTGGAGAAGTGCTCAAAACAGAGCCAGAGGCATGAGCATATCTTAGCTCTCTCTGCACTCCCATTTCTGGATACTTCATTTTATGCAAAGGATGTTAACATTATTTATAAAGTACATTCAGATACATTATCTAATTTGGCTCTCTAGATAATCCCTTGAAGTAGATACAAAGGAACAGGTTTCATCCCAAGCCTCGTGGTACAGCTGAGGAAAGTCAGCCAGAGAGGTGAAATGACTTGCAGAAGCTTATCCAGTGGTAGAGCTGGGACCCTGAGCCCCACACTCCGTTACCAACTTCTTTCCCCTCCACAAGGCCTGTCCAGCCACTGTTGACTGGCACCGAACATGGAACGAGATGGAAGATTTGCCTGACTTGATGTGGCACTTCTTAAGCTCAATGTGTATTTATTTTCATCTTTGCTAATTTGACCTTGAGGGCAAGCATGATAATGAGGTGAATGTACACAGCACTTTTCAAAATGTGTATAAGTGTTTTCTTTTTTCCAGACTCAATGAATCGTGCCCGTTTCCTTGTCACCTATGAGATCCTCCCCCACCCCCACTTTCTTCAAGTGCAAAATGCAGAAAATTGTTCAGGATTCAGCTATTGGTTAAAAATTCAAAGAGAAAAGTAAATGAAATTGTTTGGGTATTATTTCAGTTGGGGAATATAAAGGATTTTAAAAAGACGTGACTTCCTAGGCATGTCATGCAGAAAGGGGCCAAATGATTTCAGAGAATGAGTCCCACCCACCCTCTCGGGGGGTAAGCTTTAAAAATGAGGGCTAAGTAACCTTGAGAGAAGCCTGCCTGGTCCTGAAATTCTAGAGGAAGAATAAAGGATGCTTTGGCATTTGTGTGATATCCTCAGGATTTTTTTCCCCTTCCTCCAAGTGCACAGCACAGGACTTTCATTTCTTGGGAGTTAATTTCTTTCAGCAGCTTATTCACCATCAAAGTCCCAATCCTCTCTGGGGGAAGCAATTGTTATTGTGTAAAGGATTTTGAAGTTACATACTAAGGATTATTACTATATTTGGTGAATAAGAAGCAGTGTCAGGAGAACTCTTAAGCACCAAATACCCAGTTTTGATGAAAATGTTCCTGGCGGAGATGAGTAAGAGAAGGGATAGTAAAATCTATGTAGTGTCATAGGTAGAAGAATTGATAATGAGCGTTTTATCCAAATGTGGCATGTTATTTCATCTGTTGGGCACCACAATGTATTTCTTCCTGTGTACTGGGACACCCTGGTTCTAATTGAATTTTACTGATTCTATGAAACTCTTTATTTCCATTATTTTGATCACAAAACTCTTGCCGTAAACATAATCCCAGTCCTGCGTAACTCAGCGTGAGGAACAAATGAGAAGATGGGCTTCACCAGAAAACCCTGCAGCTCCGCAAAGAGATATTATGCCCAGGTGCAGCAAGACTTTCTCACCGAAAACAGGAAGCCCCTGATAGGAGTGTTTCCATGTTCCTGAATGCTAGCATCTTGACACGAGTCTACGTGAGCATGGTTTATTTAAACATCAGTGCAAACCTGACCAAAATGACACTCGTGAAATATTAACTTCCAAAATTTAACACAGGATGCAAAGAGGTGGAAAAATTGCAAATTTCATAATGTCGATCATTCGGTGTCTTCACTACTGTTTAATGTTTTATGTAAGCTGTGTATTTGTAACCAGAGCACGTTGGCCTAAAATTCAGAATATTAACTTTAGCATTGCATGACTCCTTTAAACGTGTACTTGTGCCTTACTAGAGCCATGCACGTCTTTATCCTGGGTGTTGTGTACATTCTCCCACTTGGTTCTCTAAGTTAATTCACTCCAGAAAGAGGTGCATCATTGTCTCAGAGAATCCCTTTTTCTTCTGTCTCACCACAGCTTCCAACCAAAAGTAGGTTGATTATCCTCCTTGCTTTGGTTTGGGTAAACTCTAAGAGAAAGAACTCCAACTCTGCCTGGAACGGTGACTCCACCAGGCCAGAAAACGCTGCACAGCTAATAAGAGGGATGGGCCCTGAAGCCCTGGAGCATATGTCACATCTACTCAGGCCCATTTGCTGTGGAGCATAATCATATTTTCATAAGGAGAACAGGTTCACTGTTGTGCTTTTGGTAAAAAAGGTTTATATTTCATCTGAATTGAAGTGAATTTTTAACCATTTTGAGCTCTTATTAGTTCCCATGTATCATTTTCAAAGTCAGTAGCGAGTGT
>JAQZBX010091430.1:0-12391 GCA_029593785.1 Cabassous unicinctus
TAATCTTTGTTATTTCCTTCTTTCTACTTCCTTTCAGGTTGGTTTGTTGTTCTTTTTCTAATTCTTTCAGGTGTGTAGTTAGATTTTTTATTTTAGCTCTTTCTTCTTTTTTGATATATGCATTTATGGCTATGAATTTCCATCTCAGTACAGCTTTTGCTGCATCACATAGGTTTTGATATGTTGGGTTGCCATTTTCATTCATTTCAAGGTAGTTACTGATTTCTTTTGAAATTTCCTCCTTGACCCACTCTTTGTCTAACAGTGTGTTGTTTAACTTCCATATATTTGTGCCTAATCTGGTTCTCTGGCCCTTACTGATTTCCAGCTTCATTCCATTCTGGTCAGAGAAATTACTCTGTATAATTTCAATCTTTCTGAGTTCATTGATAGTTTTTCTGTGGCCTAGCATATGGTCTAACTTGGAGAATCATCCATGTGCACTCGATAAGAATGTATATCTTGCTGTATTTGGGTGTAGCATTCTGTATATGTCTATTAGGTCCAGATACTCTAATATATCATTCAGAGTCTTTGTTTCCTTATTGATTCTTTGTCAAGTTGTTCTGTCTAATGGTGATAATGGTGTATTAAAGTCCCCCACTATAATTGTAGAGGCATCTATTTCTCCACTTAATTTCTCTAGTGTTTGCCACAGGTATTTTGAGGTGCCCTGGTTACATGCATAAATGTTTATGATTGTTCTTTCTTCTTTAAAGATTACCCATTTTACTAATATATAGTGTCTATCTTTGTCTCTTACAACGGTTTTGCATTTAAAGTCCATTTTGTCCAATATTAGTATAGATACCTCTGCCCTTTTTTGGCTATTGTTTGCTTGTAAAAATATTTTCTAGCCATTCACTTTCAGCCTCCTTGAATCCCTGGGTCTCAAGTGGATTTCTTGTAGACAGCATATAGATGGGTCATATTTCCTTAACCATTCTGCCAATCTGTGTCCCTTAACTGATGAGTTTAATCCATTAACATTCAGTGTTATTACTCTCCAGGAATTATTTACATTAGTCATATTTGCTTTTGGTTTATGTATGTCATATGTTGTTTATATTTTCTTTTTGTCTTTTTAGTTGTTCTTTAACTCTGCTCCAGCTCTTTTTCCTGTTTTTTCCTTTCAACTTGCAGAACTCTCTTTAGTATTTCTTGAATGGCAGGTTTCTTATTGGCATTCTCTCTTAATTTCTTTTTATCTAAACTTTTGATCTCTCCATCATTTTTGAATGCCAGCTTTGCTGGATAGAGAATTCTTGGCTGGAAGTTTTTTCTTTTAGTACCTTGACTATGTCATACCACTGCCTTCTTGCCTCCATGGTTTCAGATGAGAAATCAGCAGTTAATTTTATTGAGCTTCCCTTGTATGTGATGCTCCTCTTTTCTCGTGATGCTGTCAGTATTTTCTCTTTGTCTTGGACATTAGACAGTTTGACTAGTATTTGTCTTGGAGTAGGTCTGTTGGGATTTAGACAGTTTGGGGTTGCTGTGCTTCCTGGACATGTACGTTCATCTGCTTCAATAGGGTTGGGAAGTTTTCTGCCATTGTTTATTTCAACCCTCTTTCTGTCCCCTTTCCCTTCTCTTCTCCCTCTGGGAAGCCTGTAATGTGTATGCTTTTGCATTTTGTGTTGTCATTCATATCCCTAAGATCCTTCCTGATTTTTCCTATATTTTTATCTATCTGTTCTACTATCTGATTTCAGATGTACTGTCTTCCACATCACTAATATTTCTTCTTCTTGTTCACATCTGCTGTTATGTGTTTCCAGTGTCTTTTTGATTTCTTGGTTTGTGCCGTTCATCACCATTATATCTGTTATTTTTTTATGTATGTTTACAATTTCTTCAGTATGTTTTCCCAGTGTCTTCTTAATATCCTTAATCTCTTCCTTCACTTCATTAAGTTGGTCCATGATATTTGTTTGGACATCTTTGATTAGTTGTTCAATGTTCTCTATCTTTTCTTGTTTTTTTATTTTTTCATTGGACTGGGCCATGTCTTCCTGTTTCTTAGTATGGTTTGTAATTTTTTGTTGCCTTCTGGTTATCTTTTTATCTGATGTGTTTCTTCAGATGATTAGCTTCTCTCTCTACTCTAGAGTTTTATTTAGTTGCTGGTTTTGTGTGGGTGTTAAGTTTTCTCTTTGACAATTTGTTTTTCTTTTTTGATTTCTTTGCTGTTTTTTATGTTTCCTTGAAGAAAAAAAGATTAGAGCCAGAGAAAGCAGAAGAAGTAAGAAAAGAAAAAGAATCATAATAATAATAATAGGAAAAGTTAGAAGAGGGACCTTATAAGACTTAGTAAAATGCATATTTTACTTATGTAAGTAGTGTAGATTAATAGGAATAAAAAAGTGTAGTACCTACAATGAAATGGGAAACTGAGTAGATAAAAATATATAGAATGATTTCAAAGGCCAGAATGATGATGAGAGAGAGAAAGAGAATAGAAATGACAAAAAGAGAAAAATTAATAGAAAAAGAAAATGAAATAGACAAGATAGAAATAGAAACAAAAAAAATGAGGACTAAATAAAGAAGGGTGGAATATAAGAACCACAACTGGAAACAGAAGATAGATTTAGAAAGGAAAAGAGATAGCATTGGTAGACAAAATCAGTATACACAGAAAATGGGAAATCAAGAAGCAGCACAGCAAAAATGAAACAAGCCAGTGGAACCTAAATTTAAAGAAAGAGGGGTGGAAAGAGGAAATAAAAACAAGAAATAAACAAACAAAGACACAAAGAAGCTGTCAAACAAAAACTAAGGAAGAACAGCTTTCCTTCTTAGGCCCCTGTGGAGCTTCTCAGGCTGCAGGTGTTCATCAATCTGTTACTCTGCAGTCTTCTCTCTGCAGGTTTTGAAGTGAGTTTTAGCGAGTAAACTAAGTTAATATTTTTTAAAGTAATCTCTTTTTAGGAAAATTAAGGGACCCAAGAGAAGCTAATAAAAAAATAATGTCTGTGTTTTCCCTGTCCTAAAGTATCTGCTGGATGTTTGATATCCTGGTTGATCACTACTCGAAGAGAAGCCGAGAATTGAACTAGAGATCTCATATATCCAAGGCAGAAACTCCTCCACTGAGCTAACCTTTCTCGTTTGGTCAGTTAGCTCTTTGGGAAGCTATCCAGTCACTTCCCTTTGCAGGTTTGACTCTTCTAGGGCAGTAGGATTTAACAGGCTGTCTGAAACGATCCCTCTTTTCCTCTTCTGGTCAGGTTGAGTTCCCTTTTGAAATTCAAATGGGACCCTGGTGACTGAATTCACTGCACAGAAATTATTCTCAACTCTCTTCTAGAACACCCCCTCTTCCCAGGGGACCCTAAATAGGCTCTTGGAAATTATTAAGCACTACCTACTGCATGGCTCCCTGAGAGGAGTTGAAATTTTGTTAGTTTTCAGCACAGAACTAGTCAATTGCCTGACTCTGCCCTCTCACAGGCCAAGTTTCTCTATCCCAGGGTGATTAGGTAAATCAGGTTTCCTAAGAAGATTCTCCTCTGCTCTCTGCCTGGTGCCACCTCCAGCTGGCTGGTATGCTCCCCAAAGCTCAAAGGGGGTCCAGGGAACCAAACCCACGGAAAGGAAACCCTTCTCTGCCCTTTGCCAGAACCCTTCCACTCGTTCCTCTTGCTGGGTGGCCGGCCAGAGTCGGGGCTCACCCTGGCCCTTTGCCCTGAGAGTGGGGCTTATCTGCCCATGGTTTCCAGCCACAGAGCTAAAAGCTCACGATTTAATCTTGAGCAATCTATCTCCCTGTCCAGCCCCCTCCAGATTGATGCCCCAAAGTCTCCCACTCTGTGGGCTCCCAGAACAGCTCACTCGGGCAGGATCTTGTACCCGCTCAGCCGTCTTTTGTGAGAGAAATGGTGAGCACCCACTTAAACTGATGCCATCTTGCCGCCTCAAGTCCTCTTATGGTATCTTGAGTTGGACTCTTTATGGCCTTGTAACTGTAAGCTTCTAACCCAAATAAACACCTTTTATGAAGGTCAACAGATTTCTGGTACTTTGTATCAGCACCCTTTTGGCTGACTAATACACATTGGTTTTGATATGTTTTTTTCACCTTTTCATTCATTTTGATGTATTTACATATTTCTATTTTAATTTCCTCCTTGACCAACTGATTGTTTAACTTCAGTATCTTTGTGCCTATTTTGGTTCTCTGCCCCTTATTAATTTCTAACTTGATTCTTTTGTGGGCAGAGAAGTTATTTTGTATAATTTCAATCTTTCTAAATTCATCAAGACTTGTTCTGTGACCTAGCCTGTGGTCTATCCTGAAGAATGATTCATATGTACTCCAGAAAAATGTATGTCCTACTGTACTTGGCTCTAATGTCCATTTGAACCATTTTATCACATACCATCCAGTGACTCTAAGTATATTCATAATGTTGTTCAACCATCACCATTATCTAGTTCAAAAACTTTTGCATCACCCTAAAGGGAACGCCATACTTTTAAACAGCCACTCCCCATTCCTACCTCCCCAGTCCATAGCAACCACTAATCTGCTTTTTGTCTCTACAGAGTTACTTATCCAGAATACTTCATATAAATGAAATCATGAATTATTGGTTACTGTTGTCTGGTTTCTATCACTTAGCATAGTGTTGTCTAGTTTAACCCATGTTGTAGCATGTGTCAGTACTTCTCTTATTTTTTATGACTGAATAATATTTCTTCATATGGATACACCATATTATGTTTATCAATTCATTCATTGATGACATTTGGATTATGCCCACTGTGGCAGTTTGAGATTATTCATGAATTCCAAAAAAACATATAGATTATGTTGGTAAACTGGTCTGTTCCTCTGGGTGTGATATACCCTTAGATTGTATTAAATTCAAAGGTTTCATGTTTACTTGATTAAATCAAGATTAGGTCTTTGATTCGACCACATCAATAGGGCAACTCAGGGTTGAGTCCCTGCCCCCTTGGTGGGATATATAAATGGACACTCACACAGAAGAAAACACACAGAGGAAGAGAGCTCCATAGACACAAAGAGGAGAAAGCTTTGATCCTGCAGACCCAGGAGAGAGATGAGCCATTTGCCTGATAGTTTGCAGTGAAGAGACTAGAGCTCTGAGTAGCTAAGAAGGCCCAGAAAGAAACAAGCCCTCCAGCCTACAGCTGAGAGCAGAAGAAGCTGGGCCGATAGAGCTTTAAGAAAGAGAGGAAGGCTGAAACCTCACAGACATTGCCTGCCATCTTGCTTCAACACGTTGCAACAGATTTTGGGTGAGCATGTACCTCTTATGGTACCTTGAATTGGACTCTTTAGGGCTTTGTAACTGCAATCTTTTACACCTAATAAATACTCCTTATAAAAGCCAACAGATTTCTGGTACTTTGCATCAGTGCCCCTTTTGGCTGACTAATACACCCACCTTTTGGCTATCATGAATAGTGCTGCTATGAACATATGTGCAGAAGTATTCGTTTGAATAATTGTTTTCAATTATTTGGACATAAACCTGGGAGTGGAATTTTTGGGTCATATGATGGTTGAGGAACCATCAAACTTCTCTCCACACTGACTACCATTTTACATTTCAAGCATCATTGTACAAAAGTTCCAATTTTTGCACATCCTTGCCAACAATTGTTTTCCTATTTATTTATTAAAGCCGACCTAGTGGTTATCAAGTGAAATTTCATTGTTGCTTTGATTTGCATTTTCCAAGGGGCTAATAAGGTTGACCAAATTCATGTTCTTGTTTGACATTTGTATATCTTCTTTGAAGAAATGTTTATTCAAGTCCTTTGATCATTATTCATTTGAGCTGTGTGTCTTTTTGTTGTTAAGTGTAAGTGTTGTTCATAGAATTTGGATATAGATATTTAGTAGACGTATGATTTGAAAATATTTTCTCCCCATTTGTGGGTTGTATTTTCACTCTTAGTGCACATTTTTGAAAAATTTTGATGAAATCAAGTTTATTTATTTTTATTTTATCTCCTTCTATCTTTTAAATCTGTGTTATTTGTTTATTTATCTATTTTTATTGGAGAAGTTGTAGGTTTATAGAAAAAGCATGTAGAAAATACTGAGTTCCCATATACCCCCTCACACACACAGTTTCCCTAATAACACTTTGCATTTGTATGGTGCCTTTGTTAGAATTGATGAAACAATATTACTACAATTACCCTATTAATAAATAGTGTAATTAATAAAGCATAGTTTACATTACGGTTCACTTTCTGTGTTGTAGAGCCCTATAGATTATATTTTATTTTTCTCTAGTAACATATATACGTCCTTAATGTTCTCCTTTCTGTTTTTCATAATAGCTTTATTGAAATGCAATACACATATAATCAAATTCCCCCTTTTAAAGTATCCAATTTAATGTTTTTAAGTATTTTCATAGAGCTGTTGACCATCACTATTATCTAATTCCAGAAACTTTTGATCACCAGAAAAGGAAACCCCTTTACCCATTAGGAGTGCCTCTCCATTCCCCTATTCCCAGAACCCCTGTCATCTATTAATCTATTCTCTGTCTCTGGTTTTGCCCAATTCTGGACATTTCTTGTAAATGGAATTTTACAATATGTGGCCTTTTGTCTTGTGTCTTTCATTTAGTATAATATTTTCAAAGTTATCTTTTCTTTCATATCTTCATTTCTTTCCCTCCATTGTATTCCAGTTAATTCCTCAGTATTATCTTCCAATTCATGAGTTTGTTTTCACCTGTGTAATTTATAGAGTTGATCCTATTTATTTAGATTTTTGTTTTAAATTTAAGTGACTATTTCTTTGTTAACTTCCAATTATTTATTTTTCTTGTTCATCTGTTCATGATTCATATATGAGTGATTTTGTTCTGTGATGTATTTTGTTTATAGAATTTATTCCTTTCTTTATATCCTAGATTAGGAGTAAGCAAACTACTTCTGTAAAGGGACAGATAGAAATTATTATAGGCTTTACAGGCTATAAGGCCTCTATTGCAACTACTTAATTTTATGTTTGTGTTGTAAAGCAATCAAAAGACTTATATATGTAGGTAAACAATTAAGTGTGGCTTTGTTCCAACAAAACTTTATTTAAACCCACTAAAATTTGAATTTCATATAATTTTCATATGTCACAAAATATTCTTATTTTTCACCTTTTAAAAATGTATAAATTAGTTTTAGCTTTTTGGTTGTGATACTTTAACTGATCTTAGATGATTTTAAGCATATGTTTTGAGGTAATTTTTAATTTACTCTATTATTTGTATTTTATTCTTGGAAAATTTATTTCTCAATTTTTTAGTTGATCAGTTTCTTTCTTAGTGTTAACTTTTCTCCTATACTTTGTAATTTTGTTTAGAAGGCTCATCTTGAGTGGAATTATTTTTCTTTCTCCCTAAGAGTGACATCATATAATGAGTTTGGACTCATGAAGCTGTGGTGATAGAGAAGATGTCACAGTTCCAATTTGCATCAACAGCTTTTATGTGCCTTTTCATATTCTCTCATCATATTTATTTTAAGGGCCTTTGGCCAGTCATTCTAGCCAAAGCTGGCACTCAATACCTAATTTCAAATATGAACTATCCTAAAGCATCTCACCTCATTTATACCTTACAAACCCCACATTTCTTTCTCTAAGGTTTATTG
This sequence comes from Cabassous unicinctus, assembly GCA_029593785.1. NCBI lineage: Eukaryota > Metazoa > Chordata > Mammalia > Cingulata > Chlamyphoridae > Cabassous > Cabassous unicinctus. The sequence goes on from JAQZBX010091430.1 coordinate 7,648, forward strand.
ACCCTGAAGCGGGTACAAGCTCATGCACCACAGGTGTGTTGGAATTAACAACTCAAGGTGTGAAACTTTCACCAATAGAAGACAGAAGCTATCATATTAGGTCTTTTCACCTTCTATTCCAGATAGACTGTCCTAAGAAACAGTCATGTTTCTTGCAAGAAGTTTCTGGATAATTGAGCAACAAGTTGCATTTAGTACCAAGTAGTGGTAGTCTTGGTATCACAACCTCATACTGACTTTTCATTTCTCCCTGCTTCAGTCCCCCTTTTCCCTTACTCCTTCTCCTAAGATTGCACATCATGATAAAATAGTAGCAGTTTTCATCAGGCCCTGTTTTCTGAAGAATCTAGCTTAAGACACTGTCAATAAGATTGCAGTTTGGTTAGACCAGGTCCTTTTATCTGTGACTTTCTCTGCTTCTAACCACCATTCCAGGTAATAAACTTTATTAAGATGCTGCCTAGGACAACAGTAATAGATATTTTTTCAGATTCCTTTCAGTTTTTTATCCACATGAATTTCCAGCTTTTTTGTAAGCATCATATTTGGTTTAAGAAATCATCTTTCATTATTGTGTTTATTGATGTGGAAGGGAGTTCAAAGAGTGAATTTCAAGTGCCTTATCAACTGAAAGTTCTAAACAAAAATATGTGTGTGGCCAAAATATTGACAAAGTTTGCAATTTTTTTCATAATGGATAAAGTAAAGATTCTAATACTTGCATCATTTTGAATAATTTTTAAATTCCAAATTCTCTGAAAACAATTGGTAAAACTTTTTAATTGATGTGTGCAGATAGTGATCTGTCTCTTCCTGCATTCTGTATTATCTCTTATAAAGAACTATTTCTAAGTTAAAAGGATTTTTTGGTACAAAAATTCTCTACTAGTAACTCAATCTCCATGAAATTTTGGACTGAGCAGTGACATTGTATGGTAGACTGAATAATGACTAACCAAAGGTGCCCACATACTAATCCCCAGAACCTGTGAATATGTTACATAACATGGCAAAAGGGTCTTGTCACACATGATTAGGCTAAGGATCTTGAGAAGGAAAGATTATCTTGGATTATTTCAGTGGGCTCAATGCAATCACAAGTGTTGTTATAAGAGGGAGATGATAAGATCAAAGCAAGATTAGGAGATGTGACAAAATAAGCAAGAGATTGGAGTGATGTGAGAAAGGGGCTACAAGCCAAGGTGTCCAGGCCACCTCTAGAAGCTGGAAAAGGGATGAAAATGGATTCTTCCTTAAGAACCTCCAGATGGAACAAGCCTTGCCCACACCTGGATATTAGCCCTGTAAAACTCATTTCAAATACATGAACTCCAGAACTGAAGAGAATAAATACATACTGTTTTAAGTCTTTAAGTTTGTGGTATGTTTTTACAGAAGTAATAGGAAACTAATACACAGCACTACACTGATGCTATGTATTTTCTCTATCCAAAGACTGACAAATACAAAAATCCATTGTTTGAAACTCAGATACAGGATAAATCAATGGACACCTCAAAGACATTAGGCCAAGTGTTACACATTTAAAGACCATATTTAGTATTAAACATGGCCATCAACATCAAGTTTTAAAGTCTGAGAGACAACAGAAAGTGATAAAAACTGGAAGAGTGGAGACTGTATGCCTCTCTTAAAGAGGAAGCCATTTACTCAATTCTAACCAATTGTTGTCATTAAGGAATACAGGTCCAACGATAGGTCTTACAACTTTTTCTGTTCAAAAGAAGCTAATTATATCTATTGTTATGTAAAAATTCCTAATTTTAAATACAATTTAACTAAATAAAAACTAAAAAACATTGCACACACCCACATTTTGTGGGCCAAGAGAAACACATCTTTAGACAGCTGTCTTTTGCTTATGGTATAGTCTTTTTGTAACCTCCAAATTAGACCTTGGGAGCTAATTCTATTCAGTAAAATATCATGAGACACAAGGTCTATTTGGGGCAAAGTAAACCTACTCTTTCTATCTATGACCTCTTTTGAATCAAATTACTTCATTAGATTAAGGATGAAGAGGAGTGAATTTCAATGTCCAGTTATAACAGTAAAAATTCATTCAGCCACATAGTTTTCCTATTTTATCAAGTGACATGTAGAATACTTGGGTAAACATCTTTTAAAAGCACATATTTTGGTTTTCTAGTGTTTTCCATAGAAGACCACCAAATGTGCACCTATAATAGGAATTGTCTCTAACCCAGGAATCATAGATATTTTAGAAAGACCATGTGGTGTGTTGATTTACATAATTCCCCACAGAAAATAATACATTCAATCTTCATAAAACAAGGCACTGAAGAGTGTTCCTTTTGAAGATAGGAAGAAAGAGAAAAGTTAATTGGTGATGGCAACATAGCAGGTGTTCTCCCTCAAGGACAATGATGACACTATGCATATATTCACAGACAGCCTCTTTGGCAACCTGACACAGCTCCCTTTTAGTAAACAAGTCAAGTGTCTACATCTGTGATAAACAAATTCATGCTTTAAAGACGGTTTCACAGCCTAGGGACCCCAGTAACAAGGCCAGAATAAAAGTTTGTCAAGTTGGTAACACATTTTGTGCCAAGCAGGCTTTACTGTTCAGCTTTGGCTAGATATCGGGAAAGATGTAAATGAGTCAAAAGCATTTAAATAGAAGACTTGGCAACTATTGCCTTTCAAAGCACAAACTGGGAAATACCTTTGAAGGTTGAATATCAATCATTGCATGGTTGTTCTCTGGGAGGCTTAGAAAGTGTAAAATGCTAGACCTGGGAATCACAACATGTGCTCCAGCCGTCTGCTGACAGTATATGAGTATGAATATGCTCCATATATACCCTTCTTCTTCAATGAAAATTATTTAAGTATCTATGGTTGAAAGGTAGTAAGGATTAATTTTTAAAAGAGGAAGTACAGTTTTTCCACATTTTGGTCTAGTCACTTTCACTTGGTATTTCTTTTTTATCCTATTAAATCACTTTAACACATGGATGTAAATCCTTTGAGTCCCTCCAATATTCCTTGCCATGGTATTATGGGAAAGAGACAAATCCTGGATGACAGAGTCAGAGAGTCCTTCATTTGTGATTGTTATCCCTGGGCCAGAAGCTATGATTGTGTTTAAAATATACTCAAAAATATTGTAGAAGTAATCAACCAAATATTACATAGTAAGGAAACTGATTAAGGAATACATGCAGTCATTTGGCAAACTGCGTGTAGCCTCTGTGCTAGGTGATATTGGAGAAATGAAAAATAAAATAAACATAGTGGTTTCAGATGTAGATGCTTAGAATCTAGGAAAAACAATAACAGCCACAATTCCCAATTATTATTTATAATGTAACATTGTACTAGAAACATTACATATATAAACCCATTTAATCATTAAGAAATCTTACAAGATAGTTATCATCATCTCCCTTTTAGAACATTGAATTTTTTTTAACCCAGGACCTTATATGTGGGAGGCCAGTGCTCAATCACTTGAGCCACATCTACTCCCTGAAACATTGAGTTTGATGCCCAAATTAAATTTGTGATTTACCCAAGTTCACAAAGGTAGTGAATTGTAGAGCTGAAATTCAACTCTAGAATTATCTGACCAGAAGTCCAAGTTTTTAACAATCTAATTGCCTTGGCTATTATTAACACGAAATAGATGTATTAAAGGTAGGGGCTGCTAAAACGTTGTAGATAAGGTACTGTGGAAATTCAGAAATCCAAAATTGAGATTGTTTTGGATTACTGGATGAAGTAACGCCATTTGGTTGCAACTCACTTGAACCTTATATGATGAAAAAGCTTTAATTAGGCAAAGATAGTGGTATAGTGGTAGATGTATATTCTAATCAATAATAGGATAAAATAAGGAATCAGGTTGTTATAATGCAGATATAGGGAAAAATGAGTTGATAAGTTTGCTTAGAGATAGAATTCTTGAAGGGGAAGAATTGGGAGATAATATTTGAAAGAAAGAATGATGTCAAGTGGTAGAAAGAGAAGTCCAAAAGACTTTTGCCAAATATAGAATATGCAATCATATTGAAAGCACTCAACTGAGTTTGATTATTTTTCTGTCTGATCTACTCTCCTGTGCCTGATATAATTTTAACTAATGACAGAAACTGATTGAAAACTCTATCAAATCCCAATAGGGTAGAGTTTTCTAAAGATAACTGATAACTATAAATAAGGTATTTAAATATAAGCACCTGGAACTTTTCTGAATTGTGTACTTTAAGTCTTTAATCCAAGTACAGCTCAAAATTCAAAGTGTACAGACTGTCGAATAAAATGTGTGGGTCATTGAGTCCTTTGGAGGTTTAAACAGGGAAATGTATCTATTGATGAACACTTTACTTAGGAATAGCATTCTTTTATCTGGGAAAGTTGTCTATTAAAAATGGACTCCCAGGTTGCTATGATAAAGGAAATGGATAGCAACATAATCAGTTAGATTTATTAAATCAACCCTGGGGATGACTGAGATGACAGATGCCTCAGTTAGATCATCCTCAATTTCATTTAGCACAGTGATTCACTGAAGAAATTAGAAAATTATAAAAATTTCCAACACTTGGATAAGGTGAAGATTATCTGAAGAAGCCATCTTCCTCTTTAGGTTATGGAGAAAATGGATTTGAACTCTTCTGGAAAAAATATGTTTGACAGAATACATAGATTTATTTCTTTTCACTCCCTCAGAACCTATCTATAATGGCAATAATGA
>JAQZBX010091431.1:0-12378 GCA_029593785.1 Cabassous unicinctus
TATATAATATAGGAAAAATAACAGACAGCAGAGAAGAACTGAAGAACATTGTTATTTCTTAAGTTAAAGTTGATATCCTAAACATAAAAATATAGATTTCCACATGAAGCATACATGTCTTTTCATTTTCCCCCAACCCTTCCAGTTCTTTCCTTTTCTAGTCACAACAGCACTTCATTTCTTGATATTTACACAGCAAGCCTTGAGAAATACTATTTGTGAGCTCCTGACTGATAAGTAAATCTTGTATGCTTAGACTTCTCCCCCAGAAACTGTAAGAACGATCTGTTCTGTGAGCTGATTATGTACTTATTGTGAAAATGCAACTTCTGCCTCACTGAGAAACACTGAAAATGCCTGTTTCTAAACACTGCCTTCTGGGAGAATCATGCTCCCCCTCCACATGCCCTCCCCAGCCACATGTAGACATGTACTGTAAGAGACCCCTCTCATTTTGTGCTGAGCAGATATGGAGCCTTGGAAGCACCAAGCTGTCCTCCTACCACCGAGGATGATGCCCCATATAATCCCCTAATACACACTGACCTGCTCACCAAGCTGGACTTGCCCAAGTCTTTCTTTGATCTAATGTATCCATCCCACTTTGGTGGGAAGCTGTCATTTTAAATGGCTCCTCACTAAACCTAGATCACCACACACTTCCAAAGGATTATTAAAAGATCACACGAGATGCTTATGCACATTTCAGGAGGATCCCACTAATTGCCACAGCAAACAAAAACTGAAACAGGGGTGTTCCAGAGGGCTATAAAGATGTCTGGACACTAGAGACAAGGCAACAACACCATGAAGTCAGCATCCTATGGGAGGGACTTTACCTTGGAATATATGATAACCTATTTCCCCACTGTAACACAGTTAGACTTGTTTAAATTTCCCTCACAAGATTCTTCTACCCCTTTTATTTGAACATAAATAATTAGCACTATACCCATTAAATATATATCCCAGAGACTTAAATGTTCAGTCTGTTCCTATGCCAGTTGAGCCCTGAATCTCAGGTGAGTTGCAGCCTATACCTACTCTCCAGTTCAATGGACTCACCCAGGACAAGAACAAAATGATGAACGTGGACAACCCCATCCAAAAAATAAACAAAGAGTATCTACAAGTGCAAGCAAAACAGTGCCTTCCATCTACCCCATAAGGTCTAAGAGCCTTCTCAATCTGAAGCAGGTTAGGCATCACGATCCCCAAATCCTCATGATTGAGGAATGAACAAACATAAGGGGGAATGCAACAATGGAACAAAGTAGACATTATTTTTGTAGTAATGGAAGAACTTGCAACAATAATATAAAGATAATGGTTAACAGACGCTCTGATGGGAGGTGATGGGAAGAATAGGTGGGACACAGGGCACTTTTAGGTCATTGGAATTGTTGTGCATGATATTGCACTGACAAATACAGGCCATTATACCTTTGCCCCAGTGATTTGCATTACCACCTTTATCACATGTTATATTTCTATTTGTAATAGGATCTATTTCTAGATTTATTTTCTGCCTCCCCTCCTCTCCCCTCCCCTTCCTTTTTCCTCTTAATCATGCACCAATTGCTCGCTAGTTTAATACAGTTTTTCCAGTATTTTTAATGTTTAGTAAAACAAGTTCTTCCTCTCAACTCTTCCTATTCAGTGTTTTCCTAGCTAATCTTATATATTTATATATCCATGTGAAATTTAGGATCATTTGTTTAGCACAAAAGAAATACTCATTGGAATTTTTATTGGTATTGTATTTAATTTATAAACTAATTTAGAATGAACAACGTGAGTTCTATACAATTTTATCATATGTGCAGATCTGTGTACCTATGTCCACAACTAAGATATAAACAACTGAATCACCCCAAGGATTTCTTGTATTGCTCTTCAATACATACAATCACATTGTTTCCCATAATTTTGCTGGACTGTTGAATGTTTGGCACCTTGCTTGCTGTCTCAAACTGTTGGCTCCCAGCTCACTGTGTCAAACTATTAGTTAGAAAGAAGACACCCGAAGTATATCAAGCTATTCCAATTATACGTGTTGGTATCAACAGCAAAAGCATGGCTCTCTTGGCTTTGATGGAGAAATGTTTACTGCCATAGAGAAGAAACAGAGCAAGGTCAGATTCAACAGAGGGTATCTTTTCCCCATGGCTAGGGGATCCTAATCTGTGCCTGGCACATGGATATTTGATCTTTGCACACTCTTGTTTTGCCATATTGGAAATCATCATAGTGGAAGGACACTGCTTCTTCCCCATGAGGAACAGATGACAGAAAGTGGGTGTACTTTGGCCAGACTGTCCCCAGTGAATGTTTACATATATATGGGACAGTAAAGGAAGAATGTGCTAGGACATCCCTATCTGCTTAGCTTTGTGTTTTATCTTTAGGCATTCCCAAGAAGGGAATCAACCCACATTCATCAACTACCTGAGGCATGAGGCTAACACAGGGTTTATTTGTGGGTCACAGGGAATGGCAGCAGCTGCACTGACTCCACAGTTTCATATCCTGCTGCCTTGCTGAGTTCTTTAATTGTTTGGATTAGTATTCTCTTTGATTATCTATGGTTGTCCATGTACAATGCCATGGCATTTTCATTTAGAGTGCAAGCAGGAAGCTCAACAACCAATGGGTGGCATGAATGTCTTAAGGAGTCACATACTGTTCACATCTCCTTTCCTGTATGTTTCCTCCAGTTATTTTTGTGGTGCTTTAAAAGCCTACATGTGGAGGCTGAGTACATCTTGTATACAAATACAAACAGAAGTAAAAAATACCCCTTCCAATTCATCACTCTTCTCCTCCATTTTCCACCAAGCCTTAGTTGATGAGATAGGTGGGTTATAAAGGAGCCAGAGTTGCAATTTGCACAACGGGCTTTGATGCAGTGTCTCTTGCTTGTCAAAAGGATTTGAGAAAAACCTGGAGGATCTGGTGTTAAACAACTTCAGGAGGGCAAGAGAAACTGTGAGTGGGTGAGAGCTCTCTTTATTATGCTGTTTCTGTTTGGGTGGATGAGATCATTTCTCTTTATCCTTTTCTGAGGCTTGATTTTTAAGTTGATTGTGAGAGAGAAGCTTGCATGGGATGCTTAATATCCTTCCCGTATACCCTCCCCTAAAAGTGGCACATCATTGGTTCTCCAGAGAAGCCCTAAGGATGGGTGAAGACAGTCTGTATAAAGGAGCCTTTGCATTTGGGGCTGTGCTGGAGACTAAACTGTACAGCCTCTTTCTAAGCTCATGGTGGGTTCCTCCTTCCCTAGAAGAGGGGAAAATAGACTTGCTTTCCTGGGGTTTATGCATCCATACCGCTGCTGCTGCTGTCACCAAATTCCCGATCTTACAAATTCTGAGACACCTCTTCCAGAGATCTTTATAGCCCAGATCCGCCTTTTCAACAGACCTCAAGCAGCAAACTATTCCCTGGCTTCCCTTGGAAGGACTGTGGAATTGATTGTATTCACCAGTTATCTTGCATGCTCATCTGTCTTGCTCTGGCTTTGTGTTCTTTCCCCATTTTTCTAGGGGGTGTTTTCCCTGGTTCAACCAAAAAAAAATTCCAGGATTGGGGGGAACTTCATGTGTTAATGCAGTATGTGTGAATGTCCTCACATATGTGCACGTATTCTCTCCTCATTTTATGCCACAAGAATAATTGAAATTTTTATATTTTCTTACCAAAAATGACACCTTTTCTCTTCCCAGAATGGGAGGAGACTCTGTCATTCTAAAGCTAAAGAAGGCATTTCTTGCCTGGAGTGAATCCCATGAGATAGCATGGCCAAAGTGTGTTCTGGGTAAGAAGTGGGGCAGCACTGGAGCCAAATTTCTGAATTGAATAGGAGCTTTTACAGGGGCGGATGATTCAGAAGTCAGCATTGAGAAACACAAGCTTCTTACTTTCCTGCCTTACCCCACCATTCCTTTTGCAGAGATTGGTACATATTATAAGCAGTGTTTATGGTAGGGCTTCATGGTTCTTGGAAGGAGCTGAAGATGAGCAGGATAACATTAATGCATAAGAGGATATTAAAACAATTAACCCAATTAGTAGTGATAACAATGACAAAGACAACATAATCAAAGTAAAAAAGAAAAAAGTCATATTATAAGAAAGTATGAACAATGCATGTGACAAGATGTTTGTACTCAGAGTGTGCATTTTAAAAGTCCAATACTTTCAATAAGAAAAGGTAAACAACTGCATAGGAAAATTGGCACTATATACCAAGAAGCATTTCCCTGAAGAGGAATAGTAAATGTTGAAGATGTCAAAAGCATCTCTAGTCACTGGAGATCAAGGTCCTGAAAATACCAACCACAAGGAGGAATTACAGTATTCCTCACACATTGAACTGGCATCAATTAAAATGTCTAACACTACTCCATTCAGTGTAAATTTGAGAGTATGATTTTGGGGGATAATTCAGCTCTAGTTTCAATACCTTGTGATGCAGATTCCAATTTTCATTGCACATACAATGAATTGGTGTATAGCACTGGATACTATCAGATTAAAATAACATGAGTGAACCTAAATGAAACTCACAAACATGAAGTTGAGTATTAAAATCAAGATGTAAAACAATATTCCACTGTAATATCATTTATAAGAGATACTAAAATATGAAAACTAAGCAATATACTCTTTTAATACATGTTTTTGGAATATGTATTAAAATCCTAGCTGATTATAAGAAAAAAGAAGCATTTTGGTTCTTAACAATGGGGTCAGTAAGGAGATGGATACAATCAGAGAGTTTTCATGTAATAATATTATATATTTTTAGCTGAATGTGAATGCTTAGATTTTTTAAAAAATTATTTTTCTTCATATGTTTATAGACAATACATAGCTTTTAAGCCTTTGAAATATATAACAATAAATCAAATAAAATAGAATATAAGAAGATAATATTAGAGACAATTATTCTAAATTAGTTTATATTTATGTAAAATAGAGACATATCTTGAAGAATTTTGTGGTAAAGGTAAGCAGGGAAATGATTTGATATGTTGGTATTTCTCATGTCCCCTCACTACAGTAGAACTCTCTTCAACATTCCATTTGTTTCTTTGGCTGCTCAAGAAAATACCCTAAAGTAGTTAGGGTTAACAATGGGAATTTATTACCTCATGTTTTTGAAGCTAAAGAAAGTCCAAATCAAGACATCATCAAGGCTGTTTTTTCTTCCCAAAGACTGGTGCTGCCAGTGGTCCTTGTTCCTTGGCTCCTCTGTTACATGGCAATGCACAGGACAGCCTCTCCATTTTCTTCTAGGTTCCATTGAATTTCAGATTCCAGCTGTTTCCAGTGGTTTTCTGTCTGTCTCTGAATTTCTGCTTATAAAGGACACCAATAAAAGGATTGACTTATCCTGACTGAAGTGGGCTATACTGTAACTGAATTAACCTTATCAAAATGTCCTATTTACAATGTGTTCACACCCACAGGAATAGAATTAGTTTAAGTACATATTTTTCTGGGGGTCCCTACAGTTTCAAACTATCTCATGCTTTTATTCATGCTCTGTAATCTGAGGGGTTTAAGCATGTAGGTTACTACACCAGAGACCTTTTGATAATTTTCTTCCATTTTTATTTGGACAAAAGAATGCACAAATGGCAGAATACAGGAGGGAAGGAAGATTGAGATCAGGGTTCTTCCTCCCTGCTTTGTCAACACTTCTCCATAAGCCACTGTGCTCCAACAAAATTACAATCCTGCATTTAGGCATCCCCTCCCATTTATCACTGGGATAAAGGAAATTTTTCTTTTTATTGCTTTCAATTCCACTTTGTTGCTAGTTTCTGTCTGTCTGGATATTGCAGGTTGTTTCCTTTAAATCTAACCACATTCCTGTAATTAATCTATTCAGTAACATATCTTCATTTGAACAATTTCAGTTGGATTCTTAGAGGTAAATACAGTAACTACATGAGAATTTGGATCAAGATAGAGACCCTTCCAAAAGGGAAGATATGATAAAATAACCATATGGTCATAGGAATGATCCAGTAGACACTGATGTAGGTTTCAGGGGAGATCATTGCATAAAGGGTGAGACCAGATGGATCTCTTGAAAGGGATGCCCTAGTTGAGGGGTTTACTCTTAGGAACATGGTGTCCATAACTCTAAGTCTTTTGAAAACATCAAGGCTTATATCTCAAGGGATGACAGATTACAGTTTAACAAAAGGCTTGAGTAAAAATTGTCTCCAGTGAAACAGGGTTCTGACTTATCCAGGTTTTGTTTCCTCCACTCAATACCTATCATGTTTTGGGTTCCACTAATTTTCAGTACCTCATTTCTTCATTTCTACATTTGTTTGAGATGATTCAACCTCATTTAACAAAACCTGATTAGAATAGCTTAATAAATGAGGCAATTATTTTTCATCTAACACCAAAAATAACTAGTATTAGACCCCATGGGATTACTGCTAATTCTACATTTTTCCCACTTTACAGAAAGATAATGGTGATTGGCCAAAGGTCAAAAGAAAAAATATGTCAGCAATGATAGAATGATAGTGACAGTAGCATTAACTCCCACCCAGAATCTACTGCTCTTGCAATTTAACAAGTCAATTATTTTCCTAGAAGAAAGGATATATCTGATTTCCTAGGTACATTTGTTGCTTGATATGTCTACATGGCCATTTTCAGAGTAATGCATGTAGACAAATTAGCCTTTATGAAGATCTTAAATAGAGGAGGTATGACATTCTTTCATTTTTTTCTTTGCTTTACTGATTGAAAAATAGACTTATAGACTGTAACAGGGCAGCCTTCTTTGGCAATGAGGTGACCTTAAAGAAGGTGCTTATGCATGTGTTGGACAACAGTTTTGAAGAAATTGATTTTATTATACCATGGGCCAATAAAATAACCCAGGAATCACTGAATCTGAGAAATATATTTACTTCTAAGACATCATTATTTTATTTTCTATTGCTCTAGGACAAATCTAATTTTTACAGTAATGTATCCCTTACATTAAAATGGAGGAGAACTCCCAGAAAGTATGCACCATAGAAATATGTCATATGGCCACTACCCCAATGAAATCCTGAGGAATATTTATTTTTAGACCAGAGAAAGTGATGACCTGAAAAAACAAAGAACCTAACAATGAGGTGAAACAATACAGATTGGCTAAGGGAAATGACATCAACGGCATTTATCAAAATCCCATGGTACAGGAGCATGTAGCAGTTTAGTATTGTTTATGAATTCCAAAAACATATATTGGATTGTGAATGTACTAAATTGAGAGGTTTCACCTTTACTTGATTAAATTATGATTAGGGCTTTGATCCTGTCACATCAGTAGGATGTTGAGAGACCACCCCCTTGGTGGGCATGTACTCAGAAAAAATGACATGTCAGAGGAGAGAGCTTGAGTTTTGATGCTAGAGCCCCAGGAAGTAAACACACAGCAGAACACAGAAGAATTGAGATGGCTCCATACATATGGCAGAGGCCCCAGGAAGAGAGAGAGCCTGATACTCTACAGCTGACCTTGTGGAGAGACCAGAGCAGCAGAGCCTGGAAATAATCAAGCCTTGGAGAGACAGACAAAGCCTTATGCCACCCTACAGCTGAGATTGGAAGAAGCTGAGTCCACAGAGCCTTAAGAGGAAGAAGGAAGGCTGAACCCTTGCAGAAATTGTCCACCATCTTGCTCCAACACATGGCCAACGACTTTGCATGAGAAAGCACCTCTTGTGGTACCTTGAGTTGAACTCTTTAGGTTCTTTTGACTGTAAGCATCTACCCCAAAATAAATATTCTTTTTAAATGCCAAAAAGTTCTGGTACTTTGCATCAGCACCCTTTTGGCTGACTAATATAGAGCAGATGTGGCTCAAGCATTTGGGTGCCTGCCTCCCATTGGGAGGTCCTGGGTTTGGTTCTCAGGGTATCCTAAAGAACATGAACAAGACAGTGATCTGATGCAAAGGGCTGGCACCGTAAGATGATGCAATGAAAAGACACAGCGAGAGGCAAAACAAGAGACACAACAAGCAGGGAGCAGATGTGGCTTAAGTGATTCCGAGTTTGGTTCCTGGTGCCTCCTAAAAGAAGATGAGAAGACACCGAGAGTGCAAACAATGAGAAGTGGGAGAAATAAATAAATATTTAAAAGAGAAATCCCATGGTAAACTATATACTTTATTTTGAATTGACAGAAGTAGTCCCTTTCAAGTCAGACAAAACCCAATTGTTCCATTCAATATTATACTGGAGACCATTGCAATGTACAAAAACAAGAAGGACAAACAGGAAATAAGGAAAATGTTTGGTAAGGAAGAAAGTTAATTACTTGTTTTCACATGTGTTATCTAGAATCCAATAAGAGACACAAGAAAACTAATCAAAACTAACCAGATATTTTGTTTAATTGGCTGGATATATGAAAATTTTTAAAAATCAAAATGTTCTTATATATTACTCACAATATTAAATATTTAAGATATTTAATAAACATAATCAATAAAATATGTAAATATAAATATAACATAAATGGTGTAAGAACTCTATAGACTAGCTTACAAATATTTAATGGATATGTAAGATGAAAATAAATGTGGGAGAGTCAATTCTCATTATTTGTGATGATTATGTTACATAACATCACCTTGGACACTGAATTAATGGATATTGGACATTGTTCCTAGGGTAAATTCAGGGTAAGATTGCTGTGAGCTTTTATTCTCAACATTTTAGTCAACAGATAAATTCATAAACTTTTTTGTGTTTCTGCTTAAATAAACTGTATTTAACATGTACATGTACATATATATTTACACTGAATTCATTACCACTATAACTCATGCCTGAAAAAAATCTTACTTAGTATTGGCTTTGAATAAAAAGAACTGTAAGATAAGCTTGCCATATATATCCTGAATATTCTTCTGCAGTATATAAACATTTTAACAATTTTTTCCTGTATAATAATTTATCAATGGCATTTGTATTTTTTTAGTTATATTTCATTTTTTTTTCTTTTGTTTCATATTGTATTGTAAAACTCTAGATTGAAGTGATAAATGAAAAGAAATTCTGGTGAATTATGTAGTTCTATTTCTTTTACCTTGTGTTTAATTTTCCAGCCTTCTAACACAAATATCATGAAAGAGGTTGACTTGAACAATGGAAATATTTTAACTTACAGTTTGAGGTTAAAAGAAAGTCCAAATTAAGGTTGCCATCATGGAAATGTTTTTTCCCTAAAGACTGTGGCATTCTGCGACTGGCTACCAGCTATCCTTGGTCCTTAGTTTGCCATATGGCAAAGCACATGGAAGCATCTTCTGGTATCACCTCCTTCTCTGTGTTCTGCTTATGTTGTAAGCTGTTGGCTGTTCTCTATGTGGCTTTTACTTTATGTCTTTCTGAATTTCATTCTTCTTATCAAGGACTCCTGTAACAGGAGCAAGACCCATCCTGATTGAGTTGGGCCACACCTTAGCTGGAGTAATCTTAATTTTAGGAGCATGTGCTTTTGCGGTACATACAGCTCGAAATCACCACACTCCACACTCTGAACCCCAAACTGACTTGTTTTTTCTACATGCAAAATTGTGCATTCTATCACAACATTCCAAAAGCCTTAAGTCATTTTAGATGTAATGCTACTTACAAAGTCTCCTCAAAATTGTCTATGGATGTATTCTCTCCCAGGGTAGCATTCCACTCTGTGAAACTTAGAAAACCATTTATCTGCTTCCCATGTACAAAGGTCAAACAAGCATAGGTTAAACATTCCATCCCCATAAGTAGAAATTGAAGGAAAAGAGGGGTCACAGGTCCCAAACAATTCTGAAACATGGTAAGACTTCCTCCATTAGAATTCAAGATGTGAGAATAATCTATAGATAGATGCATTGTCCTTCAGGGATGATGGAGTGACAGGTACACCCTTCTAAGTGCTTCACTTCAGCTTTGTTCCTTGAAATCTGGAGTAAAGGCTCCACCCACTCCAAGTTCTGGGGGAGCAGCAATTTCTCTGAACAAGGATCAGTAGGCCAATCCACTCAAAGCTCAAGGACAGACCCACACTATCCACACACATGGGCACACTCTTAGCAAAAGCCTATCTTTACATGGCAGACCTCAGCTTCCATGGTTCTGCCCTTATAGTCATAATTCCTTTGATCTGTCCCTTTTCTGTCCCTTTTGGTTCAGGCTGGCAATGGTTACGTTCATACAAATTATGCAAAAAAAAAAAATTGTTCATTTTTGCACGTAGTTCACAGGGATCCAAACCATCAGACAATAGGACATTCCTTAGAACTTTTCTGCATAACTTCATTTCCAATCTTAACTACCCTGAAACAGCTGTTTCCATGTTCAGATAAAACCTGACATGGAATACTATTATCTAAAGACTCACTTTTTGGAAGCTCAGAATTTTCCAAATCTTCAATTTCTGTTTTCTTGTTACCCAAGAGTTGAGTTCTCAGCTTATCCCTTTCCACTCTCATTTTAGTACAGCCTGCAAGAAGAAATCAGGTTGCACTTTCAATACTTAGCTTGGAAATCTTTTTGGCTAAGTATCCAAGTTCATTATTTTTAAGGTCTTCCTTCCTCCTGACATCAGAACTCAATTTCACCAAATTATCTGCTACTTTAAAACAAGGATTGCCTTTCCTTCATTATCCAATAACACATTCATCATTTTCTTCTAAGACCTTTTTGGAATTAAATTTAGCATTCTTATTTCTACCAACAGTCTCTTCAAAGCAATCTAGAACTTTTCTATCAAGCACCTCACAATTCTTCCCGTTTCTAACCATTACCGAATTCTAAAGCCATTTCCACATTTTTGGTGTTTGAATAACAGCAACCCATTCCAATTTCCTAAATATAGTTTAGTTCCCTGACCTACTTAAGCATATAACATATTTTGGGTCAAGCTAAAGAAGGGGGATTTATTTCTTTTGTTTCTTTAAAGGTTACACTTATTTATTTATTCTTTTTTTAAAAAGAAGCTTTAGATGGCATAAATATTACAATAAAATATACAGGAGTCCCGTATGCCACATCCATCCCCCCTCCCACACTTTTCCACTTTAACAACATCTTTCATTAGTGTGGTACATTTGTTATGATTGATACACATATTGAAGCATTGCTAATAACTGTGGACTATAGTTTACATTATAGTTTATAATCTGTCCTCCACAATTTTGTATGTTATGACAAAATATATACTGGCCTGCATCTGTCGTTGCAATGTCATGTAGGATAATACCAATGTCCTGAAAATGCCCCCATATTACACCTATTCTTCCCTCTTCTTTCCCTCAGAAACTCCAGTTACCACTGCCTTTATATCATTGCTAAAAGTTCTTCCATTGCTAAAATAATAAGTCTATACTAGAAAAATAAGTCATTTTAGTCAATTGTTCATTCCCCAATCTTGAGGATTTGGGGATGGTGACGCCAACTCTGCTTCTAATTGAGATGTGGCTTAACTCCTATGGGGCAGAAGGATGGAACTATCTTGCCTGTAGTTGCAGGCATTCTCTGTTCTTTGGGATGGGCATTGTCCATCATCATCTCCTTGTTAGTTGGCCTGGGTGAGTCCAATGAACAGGAGAGTAGATGTTGCAACTCTCATGGGATTCTGGGCTCAATTGGCACATGAATGGACCAAAGATTTAAGGCCCTGGGACATATATTTAACAAGTATAGTGCTAATTATAACTTCAAATAAAGGGAGCAGAAGAGCCATGTGTAGGGAACCTATAAATGAGTCTAACTCTGTTACAGTGGGGAGCATAAATTCCAATGTAAGGCCCACTGACATGTTTCTGATGCTAAAAGAAAACTTCTGTTTTCATTTCCAACATAGAAAAAGTATGTAATTCACCATTGAAGTCCTTACAACCACAAAACAAATTGCTTAAAAAAAAAGTCTGTGACTTTTCTTGCAGACATCAGAGAACTGAGGCCAAATGGTAAATGAATACTCCCAAATCTGGAAAAATAGCTAAATCCAGAGAGTCATAGGCAAAACTGGCATATCTGGATTAGAATCTGCTGGATCTGTGAACTGATTAGTAAGTTTATATGGTAAATTTGACCAATTGCTGGAGGCCAAGTGTGGACTAGCATAAGAGTAAGAAATCCCTAGAAGCCACAATCTTAAAGAGTCCCCACATTTTTATAGGTATTATCTCCAGGAAACCTACTAGGTTCTCACAGTTAAGTTCAATAAATATCCCCTTGTGGTTCTGGCAGGGAAAGGAGAAAAAAATAACCATTATGAAATATGTACTGAGTTTTCTCCATAACAAAGGACTAGGAAAAAGACTACCAGTGTCTTATTCTATCTATT
>JAQZBX010091432.1:0-12382 GCA_029593785.1 Cabassous unicinctus
ATTTTAGTAACTAGTTATAGGTTTAAAAAAAAAACAAAAAACACCTAGTATGTTGTAAACAAATCTCTGCACGTACACTTATTTTCCACTTTTTATACTTACGTTTTAACAGAATCATCAAATTGTTTGCATATACTGCTTGAGAAAGGCAAAGATGGGCAACTGCTCCTGATTTGTTTCATCTTGTTATGTGACATGACATACTCCTCTCAGACCAATACCAAAAACCTATATTTTACGCGTTTACAAAGAAGAATCTCCAGCACGTGGAAAAGGCAAAATTGAAGTAAATATCAGTTTAGCGGAAGGCCTGTCCACTCACCAGTTTTATATTTTTAAGATAGTCATTGAGGGAGGTGAGGCGGCCCGCGGGGGCCTGCCGAGTGCAGGCGTCTTTAACCAGAGCCTCCACCTGCTCGCCAGCGCTGGCCACGGGAAGGAGGACAGATCCCACCTCCGGGAGACTCCTCCGCCCTGGGGCACGTGGAGGCTGCACAAGAGAAAAGTGCTTCTGGAGGACTCCTGTGAGGGGGAGGATGGCCTGAGGGAAGGGAAGCTGCCGCTGTGCCGTGTTTGGAAACTTTCCCCTGACTCTGTTGAAGCTCCTATTGCTTCAACACGACGTGTATTGTCTGAGGATCTGTACATAGTTCATGAGCTTGTTTCTTTCCCAACTGCATCAAAAGATTTCTTTATAAGAACTAAAATTGTTCCATCTTAATAGATATTTCTTATCGGAATTAAATGCAGGTTCCCAACTCATGGAAAATGGAGTTGATTATCTTAAGCATTTAAATATGGTTACCGCTGAAACTGAGTAATCACACTTTGGTAGTATTGGTGCTTATACTACATTTTACTTTTTAAATGTCAAAATGTATGGTTACTCTAAAAAGTAGCTCTCTTAGAAATTATGATAGAGCTTTTATGTGACCACTGAGTTACCTGTAGAAGCTGAACATAACTAGTGGTTGTCAATGATGAGCCATAATGTTGTTTCAGACTGGACTCTTGAAAAATTTAAGTTGCTCCTTCATATGTTCTACTCCCATGTCTTCTACTGACAGCTAAAGCTCTTTTTTCCTCTATGTTTTTATTTAGAAACATTTGAAATGTGCAGGAAAGATGGAAGAATAAAGTGAACACCTACAACCCTTTCATCTAGTTTCACCCGTCATTAACACTGCCACTTTTAAGGCCCTTTTTCTGATCTTTTGGTTTACACAGTCAACTACACGCTATTTCTAAAGGTGGTTTTTATATTACTTTATTAGAGTATCTATAGTTTAATGTGTAGAAAAAAATTCCTGTAGAAAAAATAGAGAAATTTTTAAATTGTGACAGTTTAGTTGTATTCTAAACTTAGTAAATTCCTTCAAAAGGACTGATCTTTCTTCCAAAGCTAACTGCTCCAGAATGAAATTTTAAAATTTATGACAACTCTACCATAAAACTTCTGCTACAAAGTTTTATTCTAAGATTCAGAGAAGAAGGAATTAATACATGAGTAGGATTTATTTTCCTATCATATTAGAAAGAAGATCTCAATTCTGTTTCACTTTCAGTCTTTCAGCCTCCATCCCCCCTCAAAAAATTGTTTAGTGGATTTGTTTTTAAACATGCAGCTTGACAGCATATTTTGCCTTATTCCAAAAAAAAAGTTTGTAACTCTTTCTGTTGTGTATAACTTCCTTGAAAATCAGAACAAACAACTATATTTTCTATTGCCTTGTGTTACTTTTTAAAAATTAAAAAAAAGTAGCTTAATTGTAGTTCTATATGGTTGAAATGTGAGGCACTCAAAATCATAACATAAAGTTAAGGGCCATTTTTAACTATTACTAAATTACCTTTACTATTGTAAACAATAAATATCTCTGATCTTCTTTAAAAAAGAAAAAAAGCCCTTTGAGTGATTGAGTGGATTACACCTCAAAAATTAAATAATTCAGAGTGGAAATATTGGTATGCATTAATGGGATAGCAGGATTCAATGGAAGATTCTAAAACATATCTGTTGGTGCTTATTGTCCTAGGAAAGTTTTCCGTCTTATCCATGTCCCCAAACCTTACAAACAAAAGATGTAGAATAATCTGTGTCATTATATCAATGTATATGGTTTAACCTAAACAACAGAAATAATGCCCAAGGAAATCCAGCAAAATGACTTAATTTTTGGTCTCCTGCCAGAAGTAGGTGATTTATGAACTGCTGAGAGACTTCCCCAGAGTCCATCATTCTGGGTCATGTTCATTGAATGGCAGATGATGAGGCCACATGAGGGTTTCTAGAGGGAAACACAAGCTGATAATCATGCTCATGGGTGCTGGAAGAAGGCCTCAGAACACATGTGGTCCTGAGAAGGGCATATTCTGTTTCTGAGCCATCCATAAGTTGCCTCACTCTCTTTGTGTTGGAGTCAATATTTTCATAGCCACCGTCCACACCAGAGAGGATTTCTGAAAATGACTGATGAATGACTGTTTAGCACACTTCTTTATAACCATTGCCATCCTTGTTTTCCTGCCAAGCAGAAAGAGAAAAGAAATCAAGGATCCAGGATCATCACACAGATAGAACTGAAGTGACCTGTCCCTCCTTCCTTCTTTACCATGGCTGAGAGAATTTCACTTGTTTTTACACTTCAGGTATCCAAAAGCTCTCAATCCAGCTCCTGTCTTCTTAGAGAATTCATTTTAGTACCTTTCATGTTGCTACATATTCTACTTTTATGACTACCCCTCGAAAAAAAAGGAAAGACTATTATTTCACTATCTAGAAAAGAGACATCTCTCTCTGTAATAAATATAGTATGTTATATATTATATATTGTATTTTATATATTTTTATTCTGAGGTACTGGGAATTGAACCTGGACCTTGTACATGGGAAACATATTCTCAACCACTGAGCTAGACCTGCTCCCATAAGTCACACACATTAGATCACACATGTTGTTCAACAATATATGCAACCATCAGGCCCTAAGTAATTAGTCAAGTTATATAAAAATAAAATTCAGAGTTTAAGCACATTTTCAACTCCATAGGCAAAGAAAGAAAAATTACAACATTAAGATGGTACACACTGACTAATAGGAATATATTTTTTCATGTTATGATTTCCTCTACGTGTCTAAATATAAAGGTAATTCTTACACACAAGAATTGGAAAGGAATGTGAAATGCTGAAAATAATTGATGTTTTAATGGTTATGGGATTCTGAGTGTAAATTTATTTTATTTCATTTGTTTTTGCTATAATTTAGAAAATTGAAATGAGACTTCAGCAGCACTGAGACCATAGCAATGAGAACCTAATAGATTTCTGATTCAGTTAAGGCACTTTTTAATTTGGAACTCTTTCCATTACTGCATAAAAATTTTCAAGTAAATTAGCTTAAATGTGAATGATTTCTATAAGTCCATGCAAGTAAAGAAAGACTTATAGCTACTCTTGGTGAAAATCATCTTTATTTTAACATTTATAAGAAAAATGTAATTAAGTTTTAAAATTACCTGAGAAGCAGTAGATGAAACATCTTTACCTGGAAGATGGGGCATAAAAGAAGGAAAGCAATCTAAGAATTTGAGCCATCACTGTTTGAGAGGAAAAGGTAAAAAGAATAGAATGTAGAAATGAAACTTCAAGGAGTCCCTGAACATCTCCCTCCCTGGCATATGTCCATGTTATAATGGAGGTGCTCAAAGCTGACCACAAGAGCAAGGAAGAACATGTGTTCTGAGGCACCATGGACACTGCTTCCACTGTGTAAATGAACCCATACCAAGTCTGAAAATAAAGCAGTTTTTGGAACCGGGTAATATAATTTCATCAACAAATATCATGTGCCAATAAAGTCTGGGAAGTGTAAAATGATAATAGTGATAGCTGGAAATTTAAGAAAAATTGCTATAAAACTATCACAGGAAAAGCATTTAACATTTCAAGATGAACATCCATCATTGAGATAGGTGTGGATAAAACAGGTTACTAATTATTTTAAATTACATACAAATATATAGACCCAAATTCATTAAACCCATGAAGACTAAAGCACTTTGTGCATGTTAACCACTTTTATGGTTTTTTTAAATTGCTACTTTTTTCTCATTTTTTATTAGATAATTTTTAGGCTTATAGAAAAATCATGCAGAACTAACACAGAGTTACCATATATTCCTTCTACACACAGGCTTCTGTATTATTGAAATTGTGTATTAATGTGGTAAATTTGTTATAACTGCTGAAAAATATTATAATAATTACACTATTAACTATAGTCCATATATTACACTACAGTTCATTCTTTATGTACAGTTCTATGCTCATGTTTTAATTTTATTAGGAAAAATATCTCATGATATTTATTTCTCTAAAGATGAATGAAATTGAGCATCTTCACATGTGCTTGTCAGCCATTTTATATCATTTTGAAATAATGTTTATTCAGGAATTTTGATCATTTTTAATGGGATGTCTATCTTTTACTGTTGGGGTGAATGTTTTCTTTATACATTCTGAATACTAGACCCTTAACAGATACATGATTTGAAAATATATTCTCTCATTTTGTATATTTTCTATGTATTTTCTTGATGGTGTCCTTTGAAGAAAAAACATTTAATTTTGATGAAATACATTTTAATTAATTTTTAAAATTTTGTTTTTTGTGTTTGTGTAATATCTAAGAATTCATTTCCAAATCTAAATAGTAAATATTTAATATTGAATCGCTATGAGACTCATTTATAAATTTCCTATACATGGCTCTTCTGCCCCATTTATTTGAACCTTTAATTAGCACTATAATTAAATAATGTCAGAAACTTAAATATTCTGGCTGTTCATATGCTGGTTGAGCCCTGAATCTCACCAGAGTTGCAGCCAACACCTACTCTCCAGGTAATTGGACTCACCCAGGACAACTAACAAAAAGATGATGAAGGACAATGCCCACCCTAAAAAGTAGAGCAACTACAACTGCAAACAAGGCAGTTCCATCCATCTGCCCCATAGGATCTAAGCACCTTCTCATTTGGAAGCAGAGCGGCATCAGAATGCTAAAATCCTCAAGACTAAGGAATGAACAAACAAAAGGTGGGAATGCAACTATGCACTAATGTAGACATGCTATTATTCTAATAATGGAAGAACTTGTAACATTGATATAAAGACAGTGGTCACCAGAGGGTCTGAGGGGAGGGAGAGTGAAGAATAGATGTAACTTGGGTAATTTTAGGGACATTGAAATAGTTCTGCATGATATTGCAATGATGGATATGTCATTATATATTTTGTCAAAATATATAAAGTTTTGCAATGCAAAATGTAAACCATAATGTAAAGTATAGACCATGGTTAGTAGCAATGCTTCAATATGTGTTCATCAATTGTAACAAATATACCATGCTAATGAAAGACGTTAGTGGGTGCAAGTGTGGGAGGGGAAAGGGGTGCTGTATATGAGAATCCCTTATATTTTTGATGTAATATTTATGTAATCCACTCCTTGAAAATTAAAAAATGTTTTTAAAAAAATCCCACATTTAATCCCTATGTTTTTTCTAAGAGTTTTAGAATTTTACCTCTTACATTGAGGTTTTTGGTCCTCTTTGAGTTAAATTTTATATATGGTATAAGGTAGGGTCAAATTAGATTATTTTTCCTGAGAATATTCATTTGTAGAAGTATGATTTGTTGAAAAGATTAATTTTTCCCCATTGAATAGACTTTTCACCATGTCAAAATCAATTGAATATACACAGATGGGTTTAGTTCTGATCTCTCAATTCCAATAAATTGTTCTGTATTCAATGTCTATCCTTATGCTGGTGCCATCTTGTTTTGATTCATTGTTGCTTTGTAAAACATTTTTTTACGTTAATGAAGTATATCATTCACACATGAACATACATAACTATAAGCATATAGTAAAATTTGTGAACTTAGAAAGCAAACATGCAAAATAAAAAAGTCAGGTTTAGGGAGGTCTACACAGAATATTAATTATGGCAAATACCTCTGTTCATTAGAAGAAAATTGACTGATTCTGAAATCTACAATTTAACAAACTTGATGGTGATTCTTATCAAGATCTTATAGAATATTAACCAACTTTTAAAAACAAAATTAAGAATTTCTAAAAAATTCACAAATAAAAGCCACATTCAATGATCTTATTTCAAATACAGGATGCTACATATTTTCATATAGTCCTATATATTTATAAATAGAGTCATATTTGATGATTTAATAGAACAAATATGCTTTGATTAAATATAGTTTTATATCACTTCTGTTGTCTGAATACATTGAAAGCATAGAATTGGAGACAATGCTTTGGATAGCTGTGTCAGTATAGATGACTGACATAGGAAACCAGGGACTATTAAGTGAAGTGTTTGCACCTAATAGAGTTGAAGATGTTAAAATATTTAGGAACCATCAGATGAAGCCTCAAATAAAAAATGTGGAACCTGCCATAACTTTGCTAATCTACAGTTGAGTTAAAGTACTAAGCAAGTCTCTTAATGAAAGTTAGGGCATGGGCTAGGAAAGAATGGGAACATTAGTGTCAGAAAGGAAATATCTGAGAGAATGCCTGAGGAATGTAATTACCCTGAATCCCAACCTCCAGCAAATCCCTCTTGTCAGATGTGGCATTCCCTCTGGGCCTGAATGATGAGGCTCTTCTCTCCTTCCTGGAAATCCTTGAAGAAGTAATCTTGCAAAGGAAAGCCAACTATTATGCCCTACCAGGACTAACTCATTATATTCACATTGAAAATGAGAATCAGATCCAAGTATGCCCTTTAAAGAGGGTTGATTATAACAAAAAAGAGAATATTTGAATATTTACCCTACAAAACTTACCAACTGCCCAAATCAAGCAAACAGAAAAGTGAATTCACATTGTGAGGTTATTGAATGGACTCTGTGGATCCTAGACTGTGGAGGGAAGCACTTAGATGGGACTGAATGTCCTGATATTGGTGCACTTATCAGAGTCAGAGCTCCACATGCCAACTCACACAGCTGAAAATATTTCTTACCACTGGGATAGATTCCTGGAAAAAGGCCTTAGTCATGGCCATATCAAATGGCATTAATGTTCCATGTTGTATTCATTTCCTATTGCTATTGTAACAAATCCTCACACACTTGGTGACATAAAATAACCCAAATTTATTATCTTACTATTCTGGATATCAGAATATGTTATTGCGGTCAAGAATTCTCTCCAGGCATAAATCTGCTTGCGGTAGGATAACAAGTTTAGATTTCTTGTATCAACCAACAAAATACGTTCTTATAAAATAATATCTATCTTAGTGAAATTGATATTTTATTACTAAGCTTTATTTTGTCAGGAAATCTAATTGACTTATTAGATTTATTTGGCTAAATTTTTTATATAATTTCCTTTCTCTTTATATTGTTACATATTCTATATCTCTCTATATTAGATGAATCTATTTGAATGGTATACAATTAAAATTGTTTAATTAGGTTTATCAATCTTTTCTAAGAATGCATTTTTTTCTATTTACACTTATAAATACTCAGATGATTTTTTTATATCTAAAACTTTATTTTGTTATTTGTAGAGTAAATATTCCACATTAAGTATAGCAACCATGATGACTAGTTGACTATAAATTTTAATTGATCAACTTTACAATAAACTCCTACATATATCAGTTTTAGTCTACTAAAACTTATATAAGAAATGTTGTCTACCTAAAGTGATTCTTGATATGTGTATGTACAAAAAAGTTTTTTTTCAAATTTCTGCCATTTATTATACATCAGGAGTATACTTTTGGAATTTTTGTTACATTTTACCTCTATGTAACATCTTTTATTTGTTGTTTATTTTAGGTTGTTTGAAAAATGCTTAGTGTAAATAATAAGAAAATGGTTAAGAATATGTTTAACCAAATATGTGACTAGAAAGAAGCATGTTGTAAATTTCTTAGAACAAACTTGATATTTTTAAAACTAAATATATTTCAGGGTAAATTGTCAGAAGATGGGAAGTATTTTTGAAACACACAAAGAGTAAGCATTTAATATCAAATTACACTGAAAGAAGAATTTATCAAATATCCAATTCTAATTACACACTAATAACTTTTCATTGCCACATTTTTTCCTTATTTTAAAAAGGGCTTTAGATTACATAAATGTTACATCAAAAATATAAGTGATTCCCATATATCCCATATATGGGATATACCCTCCATTTTAAATTCTTTCCTTAGTGTACTACATTTGTTACAATTGATGAAAACATTGAAGCATTGTTACTAACCATGGTCTACAGTTTACATTATGGTTTACACTTTTCACCTGACCATTTTATTGTGCAATGCAAAGTAGAATTATACCTTTTTGCTTATATCTGTCATTGCAATATCATGCAGAATAATTCCAATGTCCCCAAAATGCCCCATGTTACACCTTTTCTTCTCTCTACCTCCCCTCAAAACCTCTGGTGACCACTGTCTTTATAACAGTGTTACAGGTTCTTCCATTACTAGAATAATATTAAGTCTTCTTTGCTCCATAGTTGCATTCCCTTCTTATATATGTTCATTCCTCAGTGTTGAGGACTTTGGAATGGTGATACCCACTCTACTTCCTATTGTGAGAGGATTTAGAAATCATGGGGCAGGTGGATGGAATTGTCTTGCTTGCAGATTTATATGTTCTCTGTTTTTTGAGATGGGTTCTATCCATCATTTTCTTTTGTTAGTTGTCCTGGGTGAGGCCAATGAACTCAAGAGTAGGTGTTGGCTGCAACTCTGCTGATATTCAGGGCTCAACCAGCATATGAACAGCTGGAAGATATAAATCATTGGGACATATATTTAATGGGTATAATGCTAAGGTTAGGTTCAAATAAAAGGAGCTGAAGAACCATGTATAAGAAAATTATAACTGAATCTAATTGTGTTACTTTGAGAAGATAAGTTATCATATATTTCAAGATAAGGCCTAACAGTGGGGTACCAATTTCCTGGGTTGTCTGCTCTGCCTATAGTGTCTAGATGTGTCTAGAGCCCTCAGGAGCACTCCTGTTTGAGGCACTGTTTACTGTGGCAATCAATGAAATCCTCCTGAAATGTGCATAAGCATACCACTAGAATGGCCTCCTGACTCACTTTGAAATTTCTTAAGCATAAAAACTCACTTGTATTTATTATTTCCCCCTTTTGTTTTAGGTCTTTTTCCAAATGCACATCTACTTGGTGCTGGGTAATATTTCTTTGGTGCCAGGGAGGCTTATCCCTGGCAGTCATGTCCCATGTTTGGTGGAAGGTAGTGGATATATGCTGAGTTTAGCTTTGAGAGAGGTCACATTTGAGCACTAAGGAGGTTTTCATGGAGAAATCTTGGTCAATATGTATCACTAGGCTAAGTTTCAATTACACAAGAACAGGTTTCATAAGTACAAGCATCAGTATTTAGGGACTGTTGAATTGATCTGTCCTCCTTTGCTAGGCATCGACCATGTACTCTAGATATTCATGTCACTCTATTAGAGAATGTAGATTGATTCCCCAGGGTGGGAATTCAATATTCCATCAGTTTTTTTGTGTGTGTTTCCACCCACCAAGACAACAGCCCATGACCATATAAACACATTCATATTCCATAGAAGTCTGCCCCAGATCTCCAGTCCCCACACATCCCCTCACCACTGATACCCAACACTGGTAGTCTTACCCTGCCACAATTGCAACCCTTCTGAAATCCAAAGCTTCCCCAAAACAGACCCCACAAAAATAATAATGAAATTAAAATATTATAAAAGAAATAAAAAATTAAAAAATTAAAATAAAAAAATATATTTTTAGCATTGTACTTTTCATCACCATAAGATCTGTTATATTCTATGTATATTGCAATTTCTTCTGTATGTTCCCCCAGTGTCTAATTTTTTCACTTTATTTTCCAAAAAGCTTAAGTTACACAAAAATCACATAGAAATTCTACTCCATTGTTAGTAGCAATTCTTCAATATGTGTCCATCAATTGTAACAAATGTACCACACTAACGAATGATGTTGATAATGAGGAAAATTTTGGGAGGGGGAGAGGGAGGGAGTGGGGTATATGGGAATCCCCTCTATTTTTGATGTAACATTTATGTAACCTAAAGTTTCTTTAAAATTAAAAAAATTAAAAATTACAAAAGAAAATATAGGGGATTCCCACATACTTCTCTCCCTCTCCCCCCCACATCCTCCCCAGCCAATAACACCCTACATAAGTTTGGTTCATATGCTATAATTGATAAACAATATCAAAGCTTTGCTACTGATCTTGGTCAGTGGTTTACACTACAGTTTACCTTTTGCACCATGTACTTTTATAGGTTCTGACAAAATGTATAGTGGCTTGTATGAGGAAAATGGCAACAAAATATGTGGCTTGCATAGTCACAGGTAGCAAATTCATTAACACCATGGCTGAGAATTCCCACTGCTGGTTCCTCTTCTGAGGACTTCTAAAATATTCCTGCTGGTATTGTTTGAACAGGGTATTTAAAGCCCTGAATTCAACCTTGTATTCCTCCACATTCTCTAGCATATTAGGAGCACAAGCCAATCTCCCTGTACTTGTTAACTTCACACAAATGAAATATCTGGTCAACAGAATCTTTCCTCTTATATGTCTTTGATTAGGAGTATCCAAGAGGGATATTTTGCATAGCTCTATTGACACATCACATTGTAGACTGCCAGTATCTTCTTTACCACTGGAAATAGAGTTCTTTTAATTATAATAGTTTAAGAACCAATTTTGAAAGTCCCAGGACCAACTTAAGAAAATCACCCTATGGTTTAAGTTCCTCTGCTGATATCAAAATCTGTACTCATCAGAGTTCTCCAGAGAAATAGACTCAACAACATACATGTATGTGTGTGAATGTGTGTATATATGTATGTAGGTGCTTGTGTGTGTATATATATATATACATGCATATATATGATATATTATATCTATGATTTGTTGTAAGGAATTGGCTCATGAGATTGTGGGTTATGGCAAGTACAAATCTGAAGGGCAGGCAGGAGGATGGAAATCCGTGTAATAGTGATAGTGATGTCTTAAGTATGAATTCCTTAGTTTGCAACCTCAGGACAGAGTGACAGCTGCAGTCTTGAGACAGAATTTCATCCTTCTGGAACCCTCAGTTTTATGCATTTAATGTATCCAACAAATTGGGTAAGGTAAACCTACATTATCCAGAGTAATCTGCTTTATTTTGAGTCAGCAAATTGCAGATTTCAATTCATTTATAAAACATTTTCACAGCAACATCTATGCCATTGTATGACAGAAAAACTGTGCCTTATAACACAGTCAAGTTTATATGTAAAATTTATCATCATATCAATCTGAAAGTTGTCAGTCTGTTGTCTCTATTGCTGGTGTATTAGCTATATGTGAATTTAAATGCTTTTTATCAAACAGCTTTGGAGGTCATGCTAGTCCTGAGAAATTTCCAAGATGGTGCAAAGCAAAGGCTGGTGCCTGAGTCAGGTCATCCGCAGACCACCAGTCTGGTCTAAACACAGTTCCACAACATAACAATAGTGCAATTATCATGAGCAGAAAATTTTAAATGTCTGCATAGGAAAACTGGATAAACCAGCTTAAAGGCCATGATTTTGAGAAGCTAACAAGGGTAACTTTGATTATCTTTAGATTAAGAATATAAAATACACAAGAGTGAGTTATTTATTGTCACTGCTCAATCCTTTATGTTACCTCTATTCATAATTTTTATTTAAAAACACTTTGTTGCCATATATTTGGAAAATACTCAAAATTTTTTGTATATAAATTAATACAGAGGGCATTAGTAGTAAAAGAAAATCAATATATAAGACAGTTGGAATTTATATAACAATTAATTAATACAAATCATTTTAGTTTTGTTTAAATTTTCTTAAATAATACTTTAGAAGCAGTTACATAGGGTTGAATTTCCTTTTTCCCTACCATAATATAAGGACTTAAGGCCTTTTTTAGTAGTGGAATCTTCAGGACTTTTTTTAGTATTTGCCTATTTTGGCATTTTCTGGTAGACTTGAAATATTTACACATACACACACATATGTGTATATACACACACACACATAATGAGTCAGATGAACAGCTTACTTATATCAGAATGAAAGTCACAATTTCATGAGTAATAAATCAAGCCAGTTTTCTAATTCATACTTACAGGATTATGTATTAAATATAAGAGTGTTAGGAATTCTATTGATTCTTGATGAAATCATTGGCCTAATGTGGTCAAATATAGGAAATTCCTACATAAAGCAGATTTAGAAACACTGCATGAAGCAAATTTTT
>JAQZBX010091433.1:0-12392 GCA_029593785.1 Cabassous unicinctus
CCTCTGGACTTTCCTGGGGTGGGTGGGCATGTCTTAAATGGCAAATCCATTCTAGCATTCCAATCTCTCTAAGTGTTTGAATTCTCTTTTCTACTGTATACCAAGGCAAATCAGGCATCTCAATCTCAGACATGCTAGGCCATCTTTGGGTCCATGTTTCAGACAGCCACTCGAAGAAACATTTAGAGGCCTTTCTAACCCGTCAGGCTACAGCATTGAATCTAGAATTTCTGCATAAGTGGGCCCATGTCAATAAATTCATCATGATCTAATTTTATGTTCATTCCACCATTATCCCATACCCTTAGTATACATTTTCACACACATTCTCCTGATTTCTGTCTATATAAGTTGGAAAATTCATGCAATTTTTTCAGAGTATAGTTTACTTCCTAATGGTTCACACTTTGTATTTCACCTTTGGAGACTTGTTGTTATTTTAGTCTAGTAATAGGTCTTGAAGAAAAGAGGGGTGTTGGGAGTGGGAAAGGAGAAGGTTTAGAAATACCTTGCAAGCTACTGACCTTGGAGCATTCCTTCTCATTTTCTTCTGGTGAGACAGGATTAATCTCTTTAAGCAGAATTGGAAGGCAGATTCCCTAGGGCAGGCTGGAGGCTGGGCAGTGCAGGCTTCAGTTTGTCTGGTACCCACCTCAGGGATGGATGGAAGTCTGGACTTCCTGAAGCAAGATGGAGGTTGAGTGATAAAAGTTTGACAAGGTGTGGTCTCCACAGGTCAGACCACTGGAGGTTTATCTGGTAAAGTGTCAGCAGAATTTAGGGTTCCAATGTCCACACCATTATTATCATTATCCCATATGTCTCCATGCCAATCCTCTGGGTTCCATTCTTTACAATCAATGCCAGAGTATCTAGGAGGAGCCAACCAACATTATTATATCTTTTGTCTCCACAAAACTCTGTTAAGGTGTTGAAAATACTCTCACCCAGGTTCCTGCTTATTATAAGCATGAAAGTAGGGGAATCCAGTAATGATATTTTGCATAACCCCATGGCCTCTTCATTATTGGAAAGGGAGTCATTAGTACCCTTGAGTCCAATTAGAGTAGAGAGCCATTTGCAAACTCCCAGAACTACGTCAGACATCCCATGTTTAAGATTCTGTTCCTCAAAATCCACTCCTGGTACTAAGCTGTATTAGTCAGGGTTATCTAGGGAAATAAAATTAACAGGACATATTTGTAAATAGTATGAGATTTTATAAGAGCCTTTCACATGATGGTGGGGATGCACAAGTCCACGTTCCACAGGCAGGCTGCAAACCAGGGGCTCTGATGAAAGTACAATGAAGGTCCTTGATATGTTTCATCGGAGGCAAGACAAGGCAAGAAAAGACTAGACAAAACAAGACACGACTAGGCAAGCAATGCCAAGTCTTTTCAATTTCTAATGCAAATGGACATAAAACTTCCACTTACATCTCCAAATCTTCAGCTTCATACTAGCATTTAATAAAGAACCAGCACTTTAAGCAAAAATATGAAACCGGTGGTGATTTATTAAAATTCCACTTGTGAGTATCGAAGAGTTATTGGAAGCAAAAGACTTGTCTACAAATCAACAATATCAGTGGTCTTTTCTAATCCTACAGTTAAATTAATTGAACAAGTATTTTTCAACCTAAAATCAGTTGAAAGAAGAAATTTAAGAAAGGCCTATAAAAATAAGGTTTGTACAACAGTGAAAGCAAGTTTGAGAAATTTTCCCTCAAACAACCATGTAATTCATAGTTAGAGCTGAAGTCAGCCATGTATTCACCAAATTCATTGTTAAGTCCCATAAGAAAATTATGTAAATTGCACTTATTGCATTGTTAGTGTCCATTGTTAGTCTCCATTAGTAACACGATTTTTCATAGCACTTTTCATTTCCAATCTCAATTTTATAAGCAGATTAGGTTGAAGTCAGGAGTCTGTGATGAGAAATCATACAAGACTAACAGCATTCATCCTCCTGGGATTGACACATGACCCACAACCACAAGTTTTCATCTTTATCTTTCTGCTTGTCATCTTATAAGTTCAGTGTAACAAGAAATCTGATAATCATCACCCTCACTTTAGTGAATTCTGAGTTTAAATCTGCTATGTACTTTTTCCTCCAAAATTTCCCCTTCTTAGTTTTCTCATGCACTACAGGCTGTATTCCCAGATTCCTTTACCACATGTCTACAGGAGAAATATGATTACTTATAAAGCTTGTGTTAGTCAATTATTTAATTTGTACTCTTTGGGGAAACAGAATTTTTTCTCCTGGCCATCATATACTATGACTATTTTGTGGCCATGTACTAACCATGCCAATATGTGGCCATGTTGAGCAGCAGAGTGTGCAGAAGTTTTGTCATCTGCTGGTGGGTTGGTGGTCTCTTGATTAGAAACTCTTCACTTAATTTAGGCTTAAATCTGGAATTCTGTGACTCTAATGTCATCCATAATTTTTGCTGTGATGCATCTCCTATCCTCAAGAGCTCTTACTCAGACACACGGTTCATAGAGCAGATGGTTATAGTAGCTTTTGTGATGACATTTATGACAACCTTTGTATTTGAAATTCTTTCCCACATATATATCATCAAGATAATTCTAAAGTTCCCTTCTGCTCAGCAAAAGAAAAAGGGTTTTTCCAACTGTTCTTACTATATACTTGTGATAGTCATCTACTATGGAAGTTGCATCTTCATTTACATTAAAGCTTCAGCAAAAGTAGAAGTGGACATAGTTAATAAGGGCATCTCAGTACTCACTACTTCCACTGGCACAAGGATAAGCCTATTTATATATACCTTGAGGAACAAAAATGTGAAACAAGCTTTTAATGACTCAGTCAAAAGAATGGGATTACTCTAAAAGAAAAAGAAAATATTGAAACTGTGGACTCAAGTTATCAGGAAAATTTAGTGTAGGGATTATTGTAGAACAGAAAAGATTGGTGAACTATTTCTGATGAACATGATATACAGAAATTAAAAGGAAGCTTTTAGAAAATTTTAGAGCAATTCGACAGAGTAAATATTTGTCTAATTTAATAATAAAAATAGAGTTCATGTGTCTTTTTTTCTAAGTACTTCTTTTTTTATATTTTTCAAAAATAATAATACTTAACAAAGCAAGAAAAAAACTATTTCTAACTCACATATAGAATGAAAAACACTGGGTTAATGGCCTTAATCTTAAATCTATTTTATAACTTTGTATTCATCATTATTCTCAGATTAACACATTTTCGAACTTGCAGCTAAAATAGATTCTAACAAGTTACTTTGTCTTTTCCTTGCAATACAATTTTGTTAGATTATTTCTCTTATTAAGAGATTCTCTAGCAAAATAAGTCAGATCTCACCCCCAAATCAGCAACCAATGCCATCAAACAAATTGGCTGTGTACGTGCATGAAATTATTCATGTCTGTCTCTATGTATATATATATATGTATAGATGTGATGCTTCCATTCATATATCCATCAGAAACATTCTCAAAGGGTTAATGGGAAAATTTTCAAAATACCTTAAAAATATCTGAAAAAAAAAATAGCTGTGCAAAAATGAATGTAATTTAGTACCAAAGAGAGCTGCAATAACATCTTGAAAGGGAAAACTTTCAAATTCTAAGACCCAGATATTAGATTAAATAGATTGTATCCAAATTAAAATGACAAAAATCTCTGTCAAAGTGTTTGTGAAAATATAATAAAGATGACATTCATTAATATATCCTGTTAAAAAAATAAAACCTTTCTTAGGAAAAAGAAGGACAAGCACTGGCATGTATTGAATCACCAATCATAAAAATAGTTACATTAGGCACGCAGGTGATAGCAAATCCCAATAAAATTAAACCTGAAAAATACATGGAAAACTCAGCTTATGTAACAAAATCTCAATAATGAAACTATGATAATTTTCTCTGACATCAATAGCATAAAGTTTGAAAGGAGAAAAAGTATGAAGCTCTGTATTAGTTCTCAAAGGAAAATCATCATACTGAGTTAAAATATTCTTCACCACTTTTATATTTCTTTCCCAGTTTTCCTGTAATCAGGCACATGGAATGTTTTTGTCACTGTAATATTTTATTTGTAGATCCTTGTTCATGCTATACCTCTTCTAGTAATATTTTTGTTTCATTCTTTCATAAGGATAGGGAAGTTTTCAGTCTTTATTTCCTCAAATATTCTTTCTGCCCCTTTTCCCTTTTCTCTTCTTGTAGGACACCAATAATGTGAATGTTTGTGAATTTCACATTGTCACTCAGTTCCCTGAGACTCTGTTCCATTCCATTTTCTTTTCTTTCTGTTCTTTTGTCTTTTCCAGTTCAGTTGTTCTGTCTTCGAAATCACTAATTCTCTTTTCATTCATTTCAAACCTGCTCTTATGTGCCTCTAAGGTATTTTTATTCATTGTTGTTTTTTTTCTAATGTATTTTTAATCTTATCTATCTTGTTTCTCATTCCCATAAGGTCTGTTATTTTTCTTTGCAGGTTTTCAAATTATCCTTTATGCTCATCAAGTAACTTCTTAAAATTCTTTTTTTTTCCTTAGTCATATTTTCTTTAAATTCTTTGAAGTGATTTAGGAGAGTTGTGTGATTACTATATGGTTGTAATTTTTTGCTGATGTCTAAGCATTTGAATGTGTTGGTGCATTTACTCTGATGGCCAATTTCTCTATCTCTCACTTTTTTTTTTTCACAGCTCTTCTTTGATATTTGTTTCAACTTATTCTACGTCTTTAAAATTGCCCAACTTATGTTACCAAAATTGTGCCAAGCACACACTGGTGAGGGACAGATTCTCTCCCAGGCATTAGGATACAAATAGAAGAGAGAACAGTTTTTGTCCATGCAATTTCAAGACTGACCAGTAGATGGTGCTCATAAACACACATTTCCACAGAGGTGTTTCAGTCTGAGCTTTCTTGTGTTTTGTGCTGAAATCTCCAGGGTGGAGATTGAAAGCAGGTTCTGCTGGCCAAATTTACTGAAGAAACACCTCCCATTCTCCCTCTCTTTTCCCTTGAAACAGCTGACCTTTTCCCCTTTCAGTTGACTGCAGTGAGCCATGGGATTTAATCCAGCTTAAAATCTTGGGGTGGGGGAAAGGAGCACTTGCCAGCTACCTCAGGGGCTTGGTAAATCTAGTTTCTTGTTTCCGGCCTTCTTCCTCTCTCTGTCCCTCATGGTCCTGGGAGTTGTGGAGCACTGTCCTGCTCTGCTGACCAGGATAGGTTATGACTCTCCATTATTTTTGTGAAAGTATTGAAGTCGGCCTATTAGTGTGATGCCATCTTCCCACAATTCCACAATTGTCTTTTAATTTGTTCAGAAAGCCTACCCTTGTAGAAACATAAAATTAATCACTTCCTGACACTTCCACCTTTGCATTTCCACGGGGAGAATTTCCTCGAACTTTACAATGATGACAAATAGAAGACTCAAATTTTTAATAGGGTCTTTATTAAATTCCTATCTATGAATGATGTCTATCCGAATTTTATGAAAATGTTCTCTCAGTATTCAACAGTATATATAACTTCTAAGCTTACTGCTTAGAATAGACAGAATTGTCCCTCCAATCAAGATTATTGACATTTTAGTGTGTCAGTTAATAGCAGATATCTTCTGAGTTGTAAAAAAAATAATAAACAGTAGATATAAAGAATTAATATGACAGCTTTAGTAATGTTAAGTTGAATGTTATTGGAGATCTGTCACTCTACTCCATTAAACTGAACTGGTTTACATTTCCAGTCACAGGCAAAATAATACTAGATCCCAGGGAAAGGACAAACTTCTCCAAAGAAATTACTCAAGAAGAGCCAAAAACAGAGAGAAAAACAAGTCTGTTTGGGATCAGTCAGATCCCAAAGGTATCTAGTAATATGAAGAGCCGCAAATGAGAAATGGCCAATCCCTAAATAAGAAAAATTTTCTCCCTACTCTGTGAAGTAACTTAAGGGTGAAGAGACTTCCTTTTATGAACCTCCAAGTAAATGAATGAGTGTAAGTTTGGAATTTAGGCAATAGGGTATGATTTCTTCTATCTTTTCTAAAACTTTGCTCTCTTAACTTATTGCCTTAATAATCAATAAATGGGGAACCAGCATTTTAATAGAGCAAATATATATTTATTTCCAAGAGATAATTTTAATAACTAGCACTCTATTTTCCCTCCTGGGAAAAGTTAATAGGTATTTCATAATCTGATCATGGAAGACAATGAATTTGAACACAAAAAATATGCTGAACCAAAACCATTTCATGAATCTAAAGCTCAAAAGTTTATTTTCTATCCCATTTCTGATACTACTTACATCAAGTTCATTTCAAATTATGCAATAAAACCAAATAAAAGCAAATAATACCACCCTAATAGTGTTTTGATGATACAACAGGAATTCCTTCAAGTTTAAACAGTATGAGTCTTCTATTATTACTCATTAGTAAATAGTAGGGCAACATTAAAGATAATATAAAGTCCCTTACTCATGTACAAAGGAATTAAAATCTGATTTCCCATCTCCATAATTTTTGTTCTGTTCAAATTCAACAAGATGGTCCATGTTCACATAATATTTGAGTTGACTTCTTCCTTTCCTTACATGTGTAGCTGTATTTGGTTCACAATATTTTATTTCATTTTCATTTCCATTTCCATTTGTTTTAGTCCCTGATATTTTGTCCTGGTATATGCCTACAGAATCTGTCTTATGTGATTTCTACATATTGAGAGATATGTAGTTTTGTCCCATCACCAAGTTTTAGTCCTTCTGAGAAATTTAGTAAATGCCCTTAGTAATCAACACCCTCTATGTTGGTTGTTTGCAACTTGAAACTTCTGTGTTCTTTATGAGTTTTTAGAAGTGTTTGGTTCTCACCTCCTTGGTCACTATTTTGCCAGATTTGGGGGGTTTAACACTACACATATGCTTCTATTATTAAGGAAAGACTTATCAAAACACCCATTCATATGTTATTTTTTTTTTTTCTGGATAGATCATTCTCCTCTAGATTTTCCCCAGCAACTTCCAGCTTCATAAGCCTCCTTGACAATAATCTCTGTAGTTTCAACTCAGCAAGATGGTAATGCTCTGTTTGGGATGATCCCTTTTTCAGCTCAATGTTCTGGAATGTGCTTCCTGCCAGAAGCCTGAAATTATCCTATGTTTCTCCTTATTTGTTTTCCTTCCTGAATTATTACTTGGCATGCTTATTTTCTGATCTGAAAAATGATGGGCAAGATAGTCTCTCCATTTTTCTAGTTGTTTACAAGATGATAATTTTAGTCTCTGTTTATCCATCATGGACCATGTATTATAAAAGTTTTAAATTTTAGCTACTATAGTGATATCTCATTGTGGTTGCAAAGTGCATTTTCATGATGACTAAGGTATGCATACCATTAAATATATATATAACTCTGTGGAATATTCTCTTTAATCCTGCTTAAGTCTTTTCCTGTTTTTATTTAAATTGGGCTGCCCTTTATTTTCCATTGAATTCTTGGATTCCTTTATATTACTTAAATAAGAAATTTTGGTGGCTTATATGTTTCAACTATCTTTTCCCATATTTGCATTTTCACATTCACAATGTTGTCTTTTCTGGAAAATATATTTTTAGTATATATACACTCCAGTATATCAGTTGTTACCTTTGTGCTTAGTAATTCTTAAATCTTTTTTCAGAAAACTTTTCTTTCCATAACTTTGTAAATAAAGTTGTGTTTAGAGTATCTTCTTTAGAACTTGATTATGCCAGAGTGGGACATAAAGATCTCTAAACTCTGCGGGCAGGTGGAGTCTGATCCCTGATCATTGCTTATGATCAGCTACTTCAGTTCACTGAAAGCCAGATCTGAGCCAGTTTACAATCCCAGTGTTGGTCCCTGCACCTGTCCAGATGGAGCATTGTTGTTCCTACCTGCATAATGAGATGCCTGTATTCCAGTGCCAATCTTTCAGGAGGAAGTCTGAAAGCTACACTAAGAAACTGCTCTTGACTTTGCCATTCCAAAATTTGTCCTGAAGGCAAAGAATCACATTGCAGAAACTGAAGCAGTGTGAAAAACAATTTTGTAAAAGCAGTCTGGGCCAAAGAACTACCTGCATTGAGTCACACCATGGAGTACCCAGAAGGGGGTGAAAGTATATTTAATAGGTAGAAGAGACATTCATAAAAAGGCCTGTAAAGTATAAATGGGGGAACTCTTAAAGCAACTAGCAAGCACAAGACCAGGAAGACAAAAGGGTTTACAAACAAGACTCAGATAAAACAAAGAGGAACCTGTACTTCACAATTTCCTGGAGCTTAACATCTTGATAGGTGAGCTAATCTTTGAGGGAAACCCCCAGTCAAAGCACAGCCAATTTGCAAAGACAGTGCTTTGATTTATTTGTTTTGTCTTATGACATTCAAGAAAATGTCTGTCATATTACTACTTGGATACAAATTTCAAAAAGAGAGAGCTCAGGGACAAAAATCCCAGGCTACACACTTTAAAATATTAAAGTGTACACTGTGCTACAAAAGATTAAATGATAATAAAAAAAAACAGAAAATGATGGCTCATGCAAAGGAACAAGATAAAAATACATGAAAATAATGAGGAAGACAGGACTTTGGATTTACCCAATAAGATTAAGTGCCAATTTATAATGAAAAACTATGGAGACAAATAGACTATCATAAGAAATATTTAAAGTGCTGAAAGAAAGGATTTGTGAACCAAAATTTTTATATATGGTGAGACTGTCTTTCAAAAGGGAACAACTGTGGGCCAACCAGCTAGACAGCATAGATGAAATGGACAAATTTCTAGAAACACACAAATACTCAATACTGACCCTAGAAGAAACAGAAGATCTTAACAAAGCAATCACAAGTAATGAGATTGAGATAGTCATTGAAAATCTCTCCCAAATGAAAACCCCAGGACCAGATGGTTTAACAAGTAAATTCTACCCTCATTCAAAGATGATCTAATGCCAATCTTGAAGAAACTCTTTGAAAAACTTGAACAGGAGGTTATGCTACCAAATTGAGTGTATGAAGCCAAAATCACCCTAATACCAAAGCCAGACAAAAGTACTAAGAAACAAGAAAACTAAAGACCAAATTCTCTAATGAATATAGATGTAAAATTCTCAACAAAATATTTGCTAACTGAATCCAAAAACATAGTGAAAAAATTATACACCATAACCAAGTGGATTTTATTCCAGGTGTTCAAGGATCTTTCTACACAAAATCAATTAGTGTAATACACCACTTTAATAACTGATCCTCTCAATTGACACAGAAAAGACATTGGACAAAATACAACATCCTTTCTTGATAAAAACACTCCAAAAGATGGAAATAGTAGGAAACTTTCTCAACATGGTTAAGTGCATATATAAAAAACACACAGCTAATACTGTACTCAAAGGTGAAAGACTGAAAGCTTTCCTACTGAGATAAGAAACAGGCAAGGATGCCTACTGTCTGCAATGTTATTCAATATTATACTGGAAGATCTAGCTAGAGTAATTAGGCTAGAAAAAGAAATAAAAGACAACCAAACAGAAAAGGAAGAAGTAAAACTTGCACTATTCACCGAAATAATCTTATACCTTGAAAATCCCAAAAAATCTGCAACAAAGCTAGTAGAACTAATAGACTAATTAAGCAAAGTGGTGGGATACAAGAGAAATATGTAAAATTCAGTGGAGTTTTTATACAGTGCTAATGAGGAATCTGAGGAAGAAATTTTTAAAAATTCCATTTGCAAAAAGCATAAAATATTTACAAATAAACTTAACGAAGGACATAGAGGAACTGCATCCAGAAAACTATAAAACATTTCTAAAAGAAACCAAAGAAGACCTAAATATACAGAAGGATATTCTGTGTTCATGGATTGGAAGAATAAAAAGATGTGAATTCTACCTATACTGATTTATAGATTCAACAGAATCCCCCCAAAAATCCCTACAGTCTTTTGTAAAGAAATGGAAAAGCCAATTATCAAATTTATTTCGAAGAGTAAAGGGCTCTGATTAGCCAAATATGTCCTTAAAAAAATGAAATCGAAGGACTTTCATTTCCAGAATTTAAACCATATTTCTCAGCTACATTGATAAAAACAGCATGGTACTAACATAAAGATAGACATGTTGACCAGTGGAACTGAATCAAGAATTCAGAAAGAGACCCCCATATCTATGGTCAAGTGACATTTGGAAAGGCTATGAAACCCACCCTGCTGAGTCACAACAGTCTATTAAACAAATGGTGCAGGGAGAACTGGATAGCCATAGCGAAAAAAAAGAAAGAATACCCCTATCTCACACTTTATACAAAAATTAACTCAAAATGGATCAAAGACTGAAATATAAAACCTAGAAACATAAAACTCCAAAAGAAAATTTAGCTAAACTTCTTCAAGATTTTGTGGTTGGTACTGGTTCCTTAAGCCTTACACCGAAACACAAGCAGTGAAAGAAAATTGATCTGTGAGAGTGTCTCAAATTTAAACACTGTAATACTTCAAATGACTTTGAAAAGTAAGTCAACCTACGCAGTGGAAAATAATTTTTCCCAAATCCAGTAAGGGTTTGATCTCCAAGTTATATAAAGAGATCATAGAACTCAACAAGATAAAGACAAGCAACCCATTTAAAGTATGGGCAAAAGACTTGAACAGAAATTTTTCAAAAGCAGAAATAATTTCCAAAGAAATGAACTTAGGGTGCATATGACCATACAGATAAAACTTGAGGACATTATTTTGAGTGAAGTAAGCCAGACACAAAATGACAAATATTGTATGGTCTCATTAATATGAACTAAATTCCATGAGTATATTGATGGAGTTAAACTATAGAGTATAGATTACTAGGAGATAGAACATGGGTTAAGAGGGGGAGCTGATGCTGAATGTTTGTGTAATGTTCAATAAAGAGGTTTGTAAATATGTGGAAATGGTTATAGCTGATGGTAACACATTATAGTGAATATAGCCAACACTGCTGATTTATAAAACTGATTGGGGCTGGAAGGGGTTGTCTAGGGAAGTTAATATCAATTGAAAAAAAGCTTGAGGACAATCTAGGGACCATATAACATAGTGATTTTGGAGGTTCATGATGATTGTTTATTGTACAAATAAAAGAATGCTTTTCTGTATTTTTCCACGTATGTTAAGAATATCAATATACATGAAAATATATAACTAATGCAATATATAGACTATAATTAAGAGTAATATTCCAGTATTTTTACAGCAATGACAAAGAAGATACCATATCAATACTAAGAAACAGTAATGGGGGGGGGTAATATAAGTGAATATGTGATATTTCCTTTGGAAGTAATGAAAACTTTGTAAAATTGACTGGTGTGATGACAACAAAACTCTGTGAAGAAAATGAGACCCACTGAGTGTACACTTTAAATGGATTGTACAAAGCATGGTACTGTATAACATTTGTAACAAATGTGTCACAACAATGTAAGGTGTTGGTGG
Organism: Cabassous unicinctus; assembly: GCA_029593785.1. NCBI lineage: Eukaryota > Metazoa > Chordata > Mammalia > Cingulata > Chlamyphoridae > Cabassous > Cabassous unicinctus. The sequence continues at coordinate 11,527 of JAQZBX010091433.1, forward strand.
TGGGGCATGCAATGGAATCCTGCACGGTACTCATGATTGTTTTGTTTACTCACAACTACTCAAATAAAAAAAGAAATAAAAATATTAAAAAACAATAAAAAACTATTTCAACTGAAATATGTTACAAAATTTAAAAATCATAAAAATGAAATAAATAAGATTTCATTTTCTTAAATTAAATAGTGTATTCCTAAATCTAACAATAGTAGAAAATTTAAAATTATAAATTTTTACAAAATGTTTGCATTTCTAAAAAAGTGATAATATATAAAGAAAATAAATCAGAATTGAATTGAATTAAACTATGTGTAAATAGATCCACATTCTGGTTTTGATTTGCAACATAATTTACAGATTATTTGGCCAATTATACAAATTATGTTTATTGTTCAATTATTTTTAAATATATCCAGATATAGACACTGAAATATAATCTGAAAGTATCTTTTCCAATATTTTAACAGTTATCTCTGGATTATGGATTATATACATTTTATCTGATTAATTTTTAAAACATTTTTAATTATTCATATAATATGTGAATACAGTAGAAAAAAAAGGTTTTCTTTGATATTCAAACTGCCTTAGATGATATAAATATAAATAAAACTAATTATCAGTAGATTTTCTGAGTCTTATTGTTGCCTGTATCATTCCCTAAACAACTACACCTTGTTTCCTTGGAGAATACTCTTCCCCAAAGCAGCATGTTTTAGGCTTTTTATGAAGACATAGAAATAGCCATAGTGATTTTTTGGACCTTGCTTTCCAAGGACCCTTTTGTTTCTTCATTTAGCTGTAAGTTTGTTATATCAAAGAAGCAACATCCTGATTAGTGTATAAAATCTTTCTCCTCTCAGAGAACT
>JAQZBX010091434.1:0-12394 GCA_029593785.1 Cabassous unicinctus
TTAATTGGATGGGGGAGACATCCCATGATTCGATCTGGGTGCACTTTCTTGTGGATATACTCATTGACTGCACATATAAAATATGATTGATTGATTTATCTGATATCTCAATAAAAGGGTGAAGAAATTAATATCTCTGTGAAATCTGTAAGCCCTTTGAAAACTATATTTCCGCCATATAAATTAGTCTGTCTACATCTTCAATTTCTAGTTTTTTTCCCTGATTAGATTAGATGGAAATTTACTCTATATCATTATATTATTGATTTATCCCAAGAATCAACTCATAATTATTATTTTTGCTATCCTTGTTTCCTAACTGCCTAATAGGCATGTTATTATTTCCTTATTTCTTGCTTTATTTCTTTCATTTTATTCTGCCATTTTCTATTTCTAACTAGTTGATGCAGAAGATTGATTTTTATCTTGCTTTTTCTTATTATTGGAAGAAATATTCACATACGTGTTATTGTTTTACTTTGAACTTGGATTAACCTGTATTACATAGATTCCAATATATATTTTTATCACTGTATTTTGACATTCAGCAATAATGTTTGATATTAGAGTGGTTTTTTTTAAAATAAAAATGGAATGGTCAATTTTATTCATAATTTAAAATTAAAGCGTGCACTTATTACATTTTATCAGAGTGCCAAATGTCTTATCTACTCCATTTTGAATTAATTGGTGTTTTCTTTGTAGCTACCTTTGACAGTTAGGTGCTTTTGGTGGCTCCCAGAAAAGATCATGTTCTTGGAGTTAAATCTATTCCTGAGGGGGCGGGGGGCACCCTTTGATTGGATTTGATTCAGTCAGGAGGACTTTTATTGGATTGCTTCAGAGACCTGTGACCCAGGATAGGTCTTGGTCCTCCTGCTGATGGAGTCCTTTATACATGGAGGAGAAAACAGAGACACACAGAAAAAGGGGCATAGACAGAGAAACCCTGAGAGGCTGAGATAGAGGCATGGTGGGGAGGGGAGAGATAATCCATATGCCTGATAATCCACAGCTGAGTTCTGAGAGACAGTTTCACTTGTTGAATTGAATTGGGCAGAGTCACCATTATGCCCTGACACACACCTGATCACTCACAGCTGAACTTGGATAGAAAGCATCTTTAGATGCTGCTGCCATATGCCTGATCACACACAGTGGACCTTCAGTAAGATGGCTTCTCTGATGATGTTTTGGTTTGGACATTTTTACATTTTACAGCCTCAGGACTGTAAATTTTAACCTAATAAATTCCCATTATAAAAGTTAACCCATTCCTGGTATGTTGCTATCAGCATGTTTTTAGCAAACTAAAACACTTCCTTGTTTCTATTTTGAAGTTTGCTACATAATTACATTTAAGTGTGCATAATATAGATACTTAAAGTAGAGCTGAATTTAAGTACATGATCTGACATAATATTATTGTATATTTTAATAAGTTAATTAAGCATATTTATTTATTGACTACAAAAACACATTTGTATTATATCTCTCGTACTTTATCTTATGTTAAATATGTAAATGTTCAGTGTATTTTATCTACATATTAAATATGTTCATGTATTCTTTACTTTGAATTTTTTTATAAATTAAAACCCATAAAGAAATTTGCAGATAATGTGGATGAATTTTCACAAACTGAGTAAACCTTTGTAATTATCACTCAGATCAAGCAATACATTATCCCTCATATTCCATAATTCCTGGTTATTTTCTCTTCCAGTCATTAAACCCTCACCCTGCATGTCCCCATCCAATGACCACTATCCTGATTTCTAACTACATATATTAATTTGTCTTTTTTTTTTTTTTTACTTTTATATTCATGTAATCACACAGTTTCCACTATATATTGGGCAGGAGAGACAAGATGGCCATCAAAAGACCCTGTAGAGCTGTCAATGACCTTGTAAGGGGCATCCATGGACAGAGAAGGTCTGGGGTTTATATTGAGTCCATAAAAGTTTAATTTTATTAAATTTGTTAAATTATTTCCTGAGATGGTCAAAGGATATTTTTCTTATTTTATGCTAAGATTAATCTTTGCTGATTATACAAATTGATTTGCCAAAGTTAAAAATTATCAGTCTTGCAGTCTTGAAAAAAATGACAATTTTTTTCTAAAATATTTGTAAGTGTTTGTGATTCCATGTTGACATGGATTTCTCTTTCTACTATCTAATTTCTATAATTACAAAGCCAATTTATTGAACATATACATTACTAATTATATTTTATCATTTTTCTTCTATCTGTATTGGTAACTTTTTATGGGAGTTTGTAAATTTAATATAATATAAAACATACCATATTATGTTTCTCTAGGGAAACAGAATCAACAGGATGTACGTAGGTAGATAATAGAAAGATAGATATATAAATATTATGAAATTTATTATCAGAACTGGCACACTAATCTGTGGCTATGGGCAAGTCCAAATTCTGTAGGACAGTCTGCAGACTGGCAACTCTATTAAAGGTTTGTGATGACTTGACCTGGAGCAGCCTAATGGTGAAAATCGAGATGGAAATTCTTCCTTCTAACTGCTGAAATCATCACTTCTCCTTTAAGGTCTTTAACTGAATCGATGAGACTTCTGTCATCAATGAAGGCAATATCCTCAGTAGATTGTAGATATAATCAGCCATGATGCAATCAACTTACTGAAGATTTGAATCCAGGATATATCCTTACAGTAACAATTAGGCCAATGCTTGCTTACCCAAACAACTTGACACATGACCTTAATCATGACAGTTCATCCCTTGTCAACTTGGCACTCATACATATCTTCTTAAATCTAACTTAATCTCTAAGTAAAAATAATAGCAGTCATGTTTTGCCTAACAATACTCAAATGCACTGCATATAATGAATCACACTAACTTTCCCCAGCAAATGGTGCAAATCCTTGGGTAATATTCACTCTTAAACTTGCTATCCTATAACTTAAATGCTATGACATAAAACTAATCCAAATTATAGCATATGGTAAGGGGATAAGATAGGGAAGAAAACAAAGATATTTGATTTATCTGTATATACAAGCATACTCATAACAAAACTAGAAAGAAATATTCATGACAATTATAATCCTTATTTCTGTAACTGGTCATGTGGTCATAGTTCATATTTATAACTACCTTCTTCCACTACCTATCCCATATTCCTTTACCCTCAGCAAGCACCTCATTTGTCCATGGTTTTCTGCCTCCTGGTGGAGTGAACCAAACCTTCATTCTTGAAGTTTCAGGACAAATAGTAGTCCTTCTGGGATTGGGTTGTTGCAGTATTCCATTTACTTAATCAGAGGTCATGGTAGAGCTAAGACACACCATATGGGATCTCCTGTGTTTTAGGCAAATTATTCTTTACCTTCATTATGTAGTAGCAGTCCTATTTCCCCTTAATAATCCAGATTACTCTCCCTAGCCAATAGAATAATCCCCTTCTTTGCCTGTTGATTGATTCAGAGGCATAAGGAGCCCAAACTAGCTGGTTGGCAGTCTTAATCTATACTTCAGTAGAATATTTTTGTGTCTCCTGATGGAAGCACTCCTTCTTTTGGATTTAAACCTGTAGTTGACCAGAGCTTAAAGTTGCAGGGAAAGGAAGGAGAAAATGTTCCTAGTGGATCACTAAGAGTAATAGTGAGCAGTGCCATTCATATTTCCACCCCTTAATTCTTGGACCCATGAATCCTGGTTATGTGAGAACCAACACCATAGAGTGGACACTGATTTAGAGCATATATAAGCTCCTGGGTCAAGCCCTGAAATTTATTGCCACCTAGTAGGCACACTAACTGTGACTTCAAAAGATCCTTCCACCCTTCTATCAATTGAGCTGATTCAAGATGATGGAAAAACGATGAGTCCAGTTAATTCCATGAGCATGTGTCATTCCAGTATAACATTTGCCATGAGGTAAGTTCCTTAATCAGCAGCAATGCTGTGTGGAATACCATGAAAGTGAATAAGTGTAAGTCCATGGATGATAGTTTTGGAAGAACCATTTAATGCCAGAAATCCAAACCCATATCTGGCATATGTATCCATTCCACTTAGAACAAAATACTGTCCATTCCATGATGGAAGTGGTCCAATCTAATCAATCTGCCATCAGATAGTAAACTGACCACCTCAGGGTATGGTGCCATATTGGAGACCGTTAGCTGCAGCAGTGGCTGTAGCCAAGTCAGCCTTGGTGAATGGAAGTCCATGTTGCTGTGCCCATGAATAACCTCCATCCCTACCACCATGGCCCCTTTTTCATGAGCTCATTGAAATGGTTGTGGAAAAATGCTGACTGATATCCACAGATCTGTTCATTTTATCCAGTTGTTTAATAAAATATTCCTCTGCTGTAGTCACCTTCTCATGAGAATTCACATGGGACACAAATATCCTCATGATATTTACCACTCAGAAAGGTCTATCCATGTATCTTTCCCCCAGACCTCTTCAGCACTAATTTTTCATGCATATCCCTGACCATCCAGCCTAAATATTGGCCATGGCCATTAAATCAGTATACAAATGCAACACCAGCCATTTCTTCTCCTGAGTAATATGAACAACTAGGTCCACCGCTCAAAATTCTGCTCACTGAGAGGATCTCTCTTCACTACTGTCCTTCTGGAGTGTCCCAGAAAAGAACTGTAGTGCTGCAACTCTTCACTTTCATATGGTAACTGTATATTGTGCAAACTATCTGTAAGCCAGACCTCAGGTTATTGTAATGAATTCCCCAAGAGGCCATAGTTATGGACTGAGAGAGAGAAGGTAATGTGACAGGATTATGGACCATGTGTATTTGGGCCACTTCCTCATGTTACTTACTTTTTCCTTTAGGACCTGTTCAAAGCCCTAGCTCATAAAGACGCTTTCCATTTTTATGATGGAATGCTAATATCCATTCCCAACTTTATGGTTTGGTGTGTCAGACCAGCTCTTCAAGGGAAACTCAGACCTTATGGTGTCTTGGTGGCCCATGGTTGAAGATCCATTATCTAAAAAGGCCCAGCTGCAGGTCAAAAGAATTTTTGCAAAAGAAGAGTAGTTATCTGCAGAGGATGGCAGTGATTTTCTCCAAAAGCCTAAGGGTCTGTCCTGTGATTATTCAATATGGACCTACAAAAGGCTCCAGTCAGCATCTCTTTTTGACATTGACACCACCCCTGCATCCTTCAAGGCCTTAATGGTGGCACTAATCACTTCAATCCCTCCAGGAATGTGAGACTGCATTTAATTTATTATTTTGCTAGGTAGAAGCAGTTCTAGTGGCTTTCAGTTGGCATTTCCTACCATGATAGCCTTCATTCTACAAGTCAGGGAACCACTGTTGGGATTCTGCCAATTGCTGAATAAATCTATTCCAATTAGGCATTCTGTAATTGGGGGTATAACTATAGAAATGAGTCTGGGGACACACTGGACACAATGTGATATGGAACTCTGCTAAAACTCCATTGATCACCTGAACTCCATAAACCCCTACTCTGACTGGTGGAACACAGTGGTGTTTTGGGCATCCTAGAATTATTATCACTTTTGAGCCAGTGTCTAATAATCCCCAAACATCTGATCATTTCCTTTTCCCCAGTGCACAGTCAACTTCATAATACATATGTCCTTTTGGAGAAGGCTAGGAGGAAGCTTTAAAAAAAAAAAAAAGAGTAGAAACTTTTGGTAGTGTAGTGGGTCCATCCCCAAGGTACCTTGACCTGCCCTTCATTCAAGGTGCTCTTGATCTGTAATCTTTCTCAAGTGTGGCAATTGATTAAAGGCTCTACCTCTCTGTTTTAATGATACAAGACTCCGTGCTTGATATTTAGGATTATTTTCAAATCAATTCAGTTCAGTACATTTTACCAAGTCAGTATATGACAAGCTGATTTATCTAACTTCTCTCTATTTTTTCAAGTAGATGGATCATATTGGTATTTACATGCCATAAAAATTTCTGATCAGGACCCTCAGATCCTTTCATACTGATATTTTCATTTAATCAAAATACTAATTCCACCATTTTAGGTCAAAGAGAACAAAGCTCACCACATTTTTAGGGAAAGAAAAGAGTGGGATTAGATATTAAACTTGGAAATTTTTTCCAACAGCACTTTCAAATGTAAGCACACACATGAACATATAATTCATTTACAGATGACTATATTATATAGATGTGTGCAAATATATACAAGTACATAAAATTTATATAAATCCAGGCAATGTATAGTGATTTTAAGGATGGATTTACTAAAAGATATACCAATATATGTTTTCATTATTTTCTAAGTCAATTTTCCTGCATCATTTTCCACAGGTATGAAGTATATAAAAGATTTCCTTATTTTGGGAAAATTGAAATATTTTCTGCTCTGTGCTAAGAGCAGTGCCACGCATATATAAGGATTATTTAAAAAAGAAAAAAAAATATCTTAGGAAAAAAAGAACATATTTTCTTGATTTTAGTAAAGAAATTTTGCTCTGGTATATTCATAGTATGCTCCAAAATCATTACCTCTGCCAACCATATTTCAAAAGTACATCAAGTGAAGTAGCCCTTTGCTGTTTATGCTCAAATCACAGACAGATTTAGTAGTATTCATATTATTATAACTCTCTTTACACATTTAAATGGAAACTTATTTTACTTATGGAAATACTCCATATTGGCCTATAACCCTAAGCACACTATTCATAACAGAGAGTATTAAGGCACTAGCAGAAGAGAGCAGATGAAATCTGTGAACGAGAATGCTGTGTTTTGTTTTGTTTTTCTGTTTTCTGAAGAATCAGAATGACTGAGAAATTTACCAGTGTGAACAGCATAATGGAATTCTTGCTAATGAGATTTCCTGATGACTGAATGCTACAGAGACTCTATGCCACATTCTTCTTCATTTACCTGGCAACAGTGATAAGGAATCTCCTCCTTATCACCATCACAAGCATTGACCATCATGTCCAAGTTCCCATGTATTTCTTCCTGAAGAATTTGTCCTGGATTGAGATCTTCTATATCTCTGCCACTGTTCCCAACTCTATCATGAACTCTCTGAACAACAGCCATTCTATCTCCTTCCTAGGATGTGCCTCACAAGTATGTTGTTGTTGTTTTTTTTACTGGTACACAGATTGCTCTGCATATAGTGGTGTCCTATGACCTCTACGATGCCATCTGCCATCCACTGCACTACTAGGGCATTATGCATAGAGGCACCTGTGTGTAGATGGTGACATGCATGGTTAAGTGCACATGTCTATGACTCCATTCATGTAGCAGGTACATTCTGTAAGGTTTGGTGAGCCCAACATAGTATGTCACTTCTTCAGTGATGTTCCATCATTGCTTTAACTTTCTTGTTCTGCGGAACATATTTTATGTTCACATTATTTCCCACTGTTTTATGAATCCCATCTGCAAAGGGCAGAATAAAAACTTTGCAGAACTGCCTACCCTACCTCATGATGGTGAAGCTGTTCGTGTTTTCTGGGATTACTACATACAGAGTAAAAATTTTGAATTTTCATATTCACTGAAATTGTTGACATCTGTGCTTTACACTGTATTACTTCCACCCTGAATACCCTCATCTATAGCCTGAAAAACAGGGACATGCAGACACTATTGGCAAAGAGATAGCTGGAAAAACATCCAAAACATTTTCTTGATTTTTATATTTAGTATTTAATTAAAATGAATGACTTTTAAAAACAAAGATATGTTTCTATTCTCCTATTGCTAATCGTCAGAACTTATCAATGTGTTATCTAACAATGTACTAGGTCAAAATTTTATCTCATTTTAGTGTAGCTTGGAAATATTTGATTCAATGGCTGTCTTTCCATTATTTATTTTCTATCATCATTTTCTACTCGGGAGCAAAATCTGAATGTTTTATATTCACTACCAGTGTTTCCACATTGCCACCTGTTGTAATTCAACGTGGAGTTAGACAATGCCAGAAATGATCCAAAGACATATTGGGATCAGGGGACCTCACTCCACATGGAATGCAGGCAAGTTTATTTAGCTGAAACAGCTTTTATACTACAAAGCTGATAACTAAAGTAGGGCATTCTTTGTTAGTTTGTCCTTTCTTGGTATGCAAGAGAGCTGCCTGTTCCATCTTTCTGGATATTCTTATCTATATCTTTTTTTAGGACAATAACTTCTTAATGGTGAGTACATTTTGATCCGCCCCCTCCTGCTGATGTCTGCAGTATGAATTGCCCTGGGAACATTTACCAATGTTTCTCTGCCATCAAACATTCTTTCCAAATGCTTAACCCTTTATGCTCAAGCTCTTAGCATCTTTTCCAAAATTTCCCCCTTTTTTGTTTTTGTCCAGGGTGACTGTGCCTGTCTTAGTTTGCCCTCCTCTGAAGGTCTTACCCATCACTGGCTACCAGCCAAGCTCCATGGACAGGGGTTTGAGAGTTAAGGGTTTTAAGCAGAATCAGGTTATTGGCATGGCTGGCCTCTCCAGCCCTATTAGTGCAGGACAGCAGGTCTTTGCGAATGCCTCCTAAGAGTAGCAGAGCACCGATGATCACCGTACTGAAGTTAGCAAGTACAGATGTTGATTTTCACCAATGTAAGGGATTTATTTTATTTAATTGATCCGATACTGATTGTCAAAATTTACTACCTGGAAGTATAGTAAGTTGATTTTGAGACATGCTCAAAATCCTTTTTTGCAAATCTGTAATTTCTATAGATAAATTTGTGTGGTGACCTATTAAATGATTTTTAATTTTTTCCCATTCATAGTAGGAATTGTTGTATGGGAGAGGAGTGATACAAAAAGTGCTTTCATCCCAATCACACTTCAATCCTTGTTTCAAATTCAGATTATATACCTGATCTCCTATTTGTGTAACAGCCATCTCTAAGTCATTAAGCCTATTATTAATTTGCTCATCAATATATGCCTGACTATGCCATAGCTCACTAGCATTTTTATGCCAATTTCTAACATATTGTTGTGTTTGGATAGTCTTATGTAGGGTGGTTCCTGCCACAGCAGCAGCTGTAATAATACCTATAAGCCCTAATACAGCAGCTATAATTAATCCAACTAAACATTTGGTTCTTTTCAAATAATGATTTAGAAAATGCCAAAGAATTTGACTCTCAGGGGAAGACTGCCAGCAGCGAATCATGTGAACTGGAAACCATATTCCACGACACCTTTGTCCCATTAGAACCACAGTAGAATTCTCCTGTAAAACAGACTTTGATACACAAGTGTAAAGGGAGCAATTGCTGCAGAAAAACTATGTTTGATTAATGCTCACTGTTCCTACTATAAAAATGATGGGATCCCGTACACATACTTTAAGAAATTAAGTTGATTTTCTTTTTAAACATAATATTAGTTTTACTGCCTTGCCATTCAAAAATTGGGTTAGTTCCCAGAAATAATTTCCACAAATAATTTTTAGTTTTGTTAAGTTTAGTGTCCCATAGTTGTGGGATAATTCTTCCCTGATGAGTCCAATTTAGTGATGTATTTATACTTATGACATTCCCAAAATTTCAAAAATAATGATAGCTTTCATTAGTTGTTTTTGTTGGATAACTAATTTTTCAATTTATGGTTGTGTTTACATTAGGTTTTGGTATCATTATAAGGGTCTGATTCTTTACAATTCTATAGGAATTATTAAAGAGCACAACCTCATGTGGAACACGGAATCTCCCAAAATTTTTTGGGTCATCACAAACAAAAAACAAAATATTTTTTACTTTTATTTCTGGAAGTGTATTTTAGTTTTAGGGTGTGAGAAGTTAAAATGAGGATTCATAAATATTTTTAACTTGTTTTTAAGGTTCTGTTTGTTCATGTTAATTACATATTTACTTGTGGAGTTCAGAACAAGGCCATCCTAGAAGTTGTCAAACTGTAATTTCTGGTCACTCTGCTATTAAGAGTGTCCAAAGATGGTGATGACCACATTCTGATTCAAATCCAGATTAAGAAAAGAATCTAATCAGGAATGGTTTGCTTTTTTTAAATCAATATACATAGAATGCCAAATCAAAAAATAATTCTAAATAAGTATTTTACCTCCACATATTAATACATCTAGTTCTCATTTCCCTAATATAATATCATACAACAAATTTCTGTCCATTCTTTCACCTTTCTTCTTTACTTCATGAGTGCTGTTTATGTATAATGCTACCAGGGTTGATATTAAAGATAGAAATGTATTTTCAGATGTTACTGTAGTATTTGAAATAATTTTAATCATTACCATGAGCACAGTTTATCTTTGAAAAACACTTTCAGAATTTTAATTTTATAATGTTTAGAAATGAACTGTCTAGCATTTTTACCCCATATAAAAGGAACTGATGACAGCAATGCTTAGGCTTTTTTAATGTGGCAGTAAGTGCAATCTGTCTGAGACCTGCATAAGTATAACCACTGTAATCACCTCCTGACTCACTTTGATTCTCTTAGCCATGCAAACTATTTTTTTTTTTTTACTGTTCCCTCCTTTTCATCAAGGTTTTTTGCCAAATGCATTGCTGGTTAGCACATGGAAATAATCCCTCAGTGCCAGGGAGGCTCATCCCTAGGAGTCATGTCCTATATCAGGGTTAGGTAGTGAATCTGTTTGCTGTTTTTGGCTTAGAGAGAGGCCACATTTGAGTAATAAGGAGGTTTTCAGGAGGTAACACTTAGGCATTAATTATAATTAGACTAAGTTTCCTTTTTAGAGGAATAACGTTCATATGTACAAGCATTAATATCGAGGACTTTGCATTTAGTACTGACACCAGAGGCAAGGCACACAGTCTCATGAAATCAACACCCCTTAGACAGGACCTATTTGGAAATATATGACATTCCATTTCCCAAATAAAATATATTCATTTATAAATCCCTTAATCATGATTCTTTGATGACTCCTTTGATTTGAACCTATAATATTCAGTGTCCCTGTTAAGTATATTTCTCAAGAGACTTAAATCTTCAGGCTGTACATACACCAGTTGAGCCTGGAATCCAAGCAGAGTAGCCACCAACTCCTACTCTCCAGTTCTTTGGGCTTGCCCTTGAAAACCAACAAAGTGATCATGATGGACAACTCCCATCCCCAAAACATGGGGCATCTACAACTACAAGTAAAATAATTCCTTACATCTGTCCCAAAATATCTAAGTCCTCTCTCAGTCTGAAGCAGTCAGAGCACACATCATCCCAAACCCATCAATATTGAGGAATGCACAAACAGAAGGGAGGAATGTAACCATGGACAAGAGAAGATTTATTGTTATCATAGTTACTATCTTGTGTTAATGGAGTAACTTGTAACATAGATATAAAGATAGTGGTTACCAGGGAGTCAAAAGGGCGGGGGAGGGATGAATGGGTGGAACACAGGGCATATTTGGGGAAGTTATATGCTTCTGTATGATTCTGAAATGACTGCCACATTATACTATACATTTGTCCAGCACAAAATGAAAAGAATGGCAACTTTATCTATAAAGACTGACATTCTTTTCCTCTCATAAGAGTTTTCTTTTATTTAAAGTCTATTTCATCTGATAATAGTATAACTACACAATTTTTTTTCAGTTGCTAGTCACATTTTATTTCTTTTATCCTTTCTCTTTCAACCTACATGTATCTCTGATTTTAAGGTAAGTTTCTTATAAGCAGCATATAGTTGTGTCAGGATGTTTTATTCTTTCTGCCAATTTCTCCCTTTTGACTGGAAGTTAAATACATTTACCATTAAAGGAACTAATGACAATTCAGGACTTTCTTCTGCCATTTTGCAATTTGGACTTTGCATGTCTTATACCTTTCCTCTTTTTTTTTTTCACCCTCAATTCTTACATTTATGTTTACTTTCATATTTATTTGATTTTTTGAATTATGTTCTCTCTTATTTCTATGAGGTCAATGACAATGCCCCCCTCTCATTTCTGATTTTATTTATTTCTGTCTTCTTTCTTTTTTTCTTTGTCAGTCGAGCTGAGAGTTTGTCAATTTTGTTGATCCTTTCAAAGAACCAACTTTTGATTTTGTTGATTTTCTCTCTCTCTCTCTTTTTTTTTTTTCTCAATTTAATTTCTTTCTTCTCTGATCTTTACTATTTTTTCCTTTGGCTTGCTTTTGGATTAGTTTGCTATTCTTTTCCTAGGTCTTCCTGTTGTGCAGCGAGATCATCAATTTTAAGTCTTTCTTCTTTTTTAATGTAAGCAATGAGGGCTGTAAATTATCCTCTCAGCACTGCCTTTGCACTCTCCCATAGGTTTTGATATGTTGTGTTCTCATTTTAATTCATCTCAAGATAGTTGCTGAATAATCTTGCAATTTCTTTGGCCCACTCATTGTTTGAGTGTATTGTTTAATCTCCA
>JAQZBX010091435.1:0-12390 GCA_029593785.1 Cabassous unicinctus
TATATATAATGACCACAGGTTATTAATCAAAATTAGGAGTGTTAAAATACCCCTATCTCTCCCTTTAACCAAAGCCATACAGATGTACTGTGCAGAAGAGCTTGAACAAAGTCCACTGGACACAGGGTGGGAAAGTTGTGAGCTCTACAACTGCATACTGAGATTTAGAAGTAAGGGGCAGAGTTTTCCAGACATAGTGTCTTCCTACCTTGTTTCAATGTACAAACATCAATTATCCCCATCAGTTCCTTCATTCATTCAGTCAGTCATTCAGGCAGTAAGCCTTTCACTATCATTAGACATAGCCTGTATGTATTCAGGATACTTCTAACCTCTGGGTTTTCCCTGCACCACTGTGTTAACTGACAAGACTCTGAAAGCCTCCTTTCTGAGCTCACATTAGCCTTTCCATATCCATAATGTGCCCCTATTGATTATCTCTCACATAGCTAATAACTTTCATTAACCCATTTCCTCTGGGTTCTGTATCCTTCCAAGTCTTCCCCTCTGTACACTACAGCTAATTTGCTCTCAGCTCATATTTGGGGAAATACCTCTCATTAAATGCTTTCAAATACAAAGAATTGCATGGCACAGAGGACCAGGACAAAATGAGAGCAATATGAAAGCATTAAAAAGATATTGATCCCTCAACAATTACACTTTTTGCTAAAGAGGAAACCACCACCCAAAAGTTATCCTTTCCTTCAACCTGCAGCTGATACAATAGCTGGCCCCTTGTTCTTGGGTTTGAAGCATCCTCTCCCATTCCAGCCTCCTGGGGCCTCCCTCAGGGAATTATTCACCTGGACTCACATTGCCATATCCTCACTGTGTCTCACACAGTGAAACCTGGCTGTGTGTAGGCCTCTCAGGCTGCTCATGTGCAGAAACAGCATGTGCTTTGAGTTGTGTCTGGAAGTGGTGAGCCATCTCTTCATGGAGTCTGCATAGATCTTAGTTTTCCCATCAGGACTTATCAGGGCCACCCATTCCAGCACATGCCCTGGATCCTGATGAGACAATTTTAAATAGGTGGATCCAGAGGTCACAGGAGATTCTCAGAGACATCCTGGGCTTCTTCATGAGTTATATTTCAACAGATGCTACCAGCTGCACTGCACAATGGAAACCTATGTTCATAGAGGCATTACTTATGATTGTCAAAAGCTGGAAACAATCCAGGTGTCCACCAACTGATGAATGGATAAACAAACTAGTGTATTCACATTATGGACTATTACACAGTGGTAAGAAGAAATGAAGTTATAAAGCATATGACAACATGGATGAACCTGAAGCACATTATGCTGAATGAAGCAAGGCAGAGACAAAAGGGCAAATATTGTATGACCGCATTACTATGAAATAAATACTTTGTGTAACATATTGTATGATTCCTTTAATATAAAATTTGAACATAAATCAATTACAATATAACTTCTTAAACTAAATGTCTCTAAAAAGGGAATAATATTGATAAGAGCAGTTATGTGTGAAGTATAAAAAACATAAAAAAATGTAGCATTTGTAAAAGTTTTTTATATCAATAAATCTTACATTTAATTAATCTCTTCCAAGAGTAATGAAGAAAGACAAAAACCACAGCAGTCAGAGTGAACTTAAAATTTATGTGAAATTATATTTACTAGAATTATTTTCCAGAAATAAAAAGATGATGACATCCCAAAGTACAAGAAATAATAAAATGCTCCACAAAGAGGAATATGTGGTAAAGTAATAT
Source organism: Cabassous unicinctus (assembly GCA_029593785.1). Classification (NCBI taxonomy): domain Eukaryota; kingdom Metazoa; phylum Chordata; class Mammalia; order Cingulata; family Chlamyphoridae; genus Cabassous; species Cabassous unicinctus. The sequence continues at coordinate 1,745 of JAQZBX010091435.1, forward strand.
GAGGAAAATACTACATTCCAAAGTAATCAATGGCATTCACATTGCTAGGGAGGAATAATAGTTTCTTTTATTGTATTGGTATATGTCTTCATTTTCTAGAGGTATTATGACAAATACAACAGATCTGGTTGGTTTAAGCAATCAGAATTAGTTTTCTCACAGTTGTGACAGTTAGAAGTTCAATATAAAGGCCTCTACAGGCCATGCTTTCACCCAGAGACTATTGCACTCTGGTGCTGGCTTGCCAGGATTCTTAAGATTCCCTGGATTCCAACTCCGTCCGGGTCACATGGCAATCTACCTCATTTTCTGGCTTTTATGATTTCTGGCTTCCTCTGACATGTGACTTCTACTGAGTTACTGTGTCCCAATTTCCTTTGCTTCTAGGCCTCCAGTAATATAGATTAAGGGCCATCATCCTTCAAATTGGTTTCATTTCCATAAAATTTACATATATCCTATACACAAATGAGTCCACACATTAACTATTAATAACATCTTCAAAGAGCCTATTTAGAAAAATATGCACAACCACAGGAACACAGGTTAAGGATTGAACATGTCTTCTTTGGAGCATATGTTTCTTTTCAAGTCTTCCCACTGGACTGCAGAATGTCAGGTTCTTCAAACATGCAATATGCATTTAATCCACCCCAATGTCCTCAAACCTTTGGCTGTTTTGGTAACAAATCTAAAGCCAAAGTTTCATCAAAATCAGTTATGAGGCAGTGTCTTCTGAGAAAGATGATGGAATAGAGAGCTACAGGACAAACTCTTCCTCCAGCTAGTGGACAGGGAAACATTCTCTGAAACAACATTCTGGGTCTCCAGAGGCTAAGGGAGCACTGTACAACATCCAGGAAAGAGCAAGACAGAGAGACTGAGGAGTTATGACAGAAAAAATGTGAATGAATTGCTCAGTTGTAATAACCAGCTCCCATGCCCCATCCTGGAGGCTTGCCTCCTGTGTGGTTCATGAATGGCTGCCCCACATGGCGAGAGGTGTGAAGATATTCCTTCCTGGGTACATGGGGTACATTGTCAAGGGCTGAGCATGGCTTATGATTGACCAACTGTAGTGCTGGTTCCCAGTTGTGAATCATGGTTCTAGCCTGCCCTGAACAGGAATCCCCACAGCCACTGTTTCAATTCCATCCTTTATTGCTGCCTCACTCAGCTCCTATCCAGGTGTCATCATGCAGGCCTGTGCCCTCTCAGGTGTTGGTCCAGCTTAGAGCCACTAGGCCTTGTGGTTGACTGAGGAGGTACAGATTTCAGTCAAAGTTCATCTCCAGGGAACAATTGAGGCAAATGAGCCCAAGGCCCTCCTCAGGAAGATGTCCATCTGACTGCACCAAAAAAAGATCTCAGATCCACTCTGACCCACATTTCCTGTTCTCATTTCTCTCTGGACAGTGCAGCACTTTCCACATAGGTGATAGCTCAGTAAGAACTCCCAGGGTTCCTAACAACAGACAAGTCTCTGACCACCCCATGAGGCATTTGCTATCAATGAGAATTGGGGGCTTTTCCAGTCCATCAGGTTAGTTGTCCCCATCAGGATCAGTCTGATGTGAGTTTGGATCATGTACAGGCTTAATAAGTGTAGGAGCCCCATTCTTGATGGAGAGAACAAGATGAGGCACCTGGATAATGTTCCTGGGACCATGAGAGTTTGTCGCCTTTACTGCTCCTGTCCCCTGAGGTCATGTGGCTCACCATGTTGGTAGGGATCTAAGCCTGACAACCAAAATCTCTGAAAAGCCTGCTAGAGGAGGGAAATACATGTTCATATGCTAGGAAAAGAAAGTGGGGGCTTTAATCTACATTTCAGATGAAATTACTCTGCCATAAAATAATTTGTTCTTCTGGTGATTAAGCAATCATGCATATTCAACTTTATTATTATTATTATATTTTGCCTGGGCACAGCCAGAAAAGAGAATTAATTCCACAAAATTAACTGCACAGTGTCAGAGTGTTAGTTGAATCAAAGTTTGTTCATACTTCCAGTCATATTTAGAAGAATAAAATGAAGAAAACTAATTCAAATGGATGAACACATTGTAGCATAGTTAATAATAGCATTGCAGATACATATTCTGCATTTGAAACTTGGGAACATCATGCAATTACTTAGAATAGATACAGTGGAGAATCCCAAGGGGATAAATACTTTTAAGCAAGAAGAAACCTTAAATCATTACAGGAATCCCATGCACCCCAAAATCTTTCTTGCCCCTGAGGCTGGGGCTGGTTCCTACTTTGGGTATGTTCCAAGTGCCCCCATGACCAGCCCCATCTAGTATGAGGAAATCCATGTCCACACTCACAGTGACTTCCCCTCACTGTGTTTCTTACACAGTATACATGGCCATGGTCTTTGATATGACAGAGCTCAATGGTTCTTGGACATGTCTCTGTACGTGGAAATTCAGTTCCTGAGGGAAAGTGCATAGTGTATACACCACTGTTACATATTCCTGCAGCCCCTTCCACAGAGGCTAACAGATGCAATCCCAGGAGTAACCACTGGTTGTGATGGAGACCCCAAAGACAGAGTAGGTGAGGGACAGGGTCTGGGGAGGGCCTCACCATTCCTGGGCCTGACTCCTGCAGCTGTACCTGTGACAGGACACCTGAGGACAAGGTGAACAGTGGGTATTGTGGTCAGAGGTAGCATCCCCTTTACCTTCATGTCAGAATCTGAGACACTCACATCTGGGAGCTGCCACCAGAAAAAGGAAGATTAAAAAAGGGTTTAATGTCCCTGTAAATGAGGCCTAGGACTAGCAGACAATATTTTTCTGGTTTACAGAGATCTTGAATATAAGTCTATGCATGCTGTTGTTTAATCTGTTGGACTAATTGGTGATTTGCATGTGGGAAAATCCTTTGTATGTAAAGATCTAAGGGGCTGGGAGAGTTCCCTGGATCTTGGTGTTCTGAAGCTTTTCTGGGAGGAGGATGCTTGCCATGTCCTAGGAGGACACATTCTCTCTCTGGGACTCCACTCTTCCAAAAACAGGGCTTTATTTTTCCATGAAACTTGCCAAGGCAGCTGGTAAGTGACTGGATGCAGCCAAAGGAGAAGAATGACTGTGAATATACTCAGTGTTCCTCTACTCTCATGGTTCTACATATTTATCAAACACCCAACACAAATACAAAACCCTCTGATGTTCCCAATAATCATTCAGATCCATTTATTTGATTTTACTGTATATTCTAAAGATTTCAGGTCACAGCTAAATGTAGCAAACATGTTTAATTCATATTAATTGGGTCCATTCAATATGTTCCATAATTCATAATGATATTGTTTGACTCACTTGACTTCCCTGAACCTTTCTTCATCTCAAAGGGGTTTTGTACAATGCACACCCAACAATTACTCTAGAGTTGAAATTGTTCATGCCAACCTTTTTCGCCATTTCTTTGTTTCACACTTCACAGTTTCCTAAACATATTCATTCCTGTACACAGCTGAACCTGCAGGGACACCCAGCTCCTCAGGACTCTCTCCTTCTGGAGGAAATTTAAGGAAAATAAACTCTCCTCTCAGCTACAAACACAGACAGCCTGTGAAGGTCTTCAGCTCAGAGATATGCTGGATTAGACTTATGGGTTGAATTATGACTCCCAAAAAGAAATGTTGAAGCCCTTGTATTGTGACTATGATCTTATTTGGAAATAAGTCTTTGAAGATGCTTGTTAAGATGAGTCTAATCTGGATTAGATTTGGTCTTAATTCAATAAGGCTGCTGTCCTTATAAAGGGAAGAATTTGATCCAGACAGACAGCCTCTGGGAGGATGGCATTTGATGAGTAAATAAAGAATTGAAGCCCAATGATTTTGGGCAAAGCACCAGTGCATAGCAAGAGGACAGGAAAGATTCTCCCCTACATCCCTCAGAATTATAGCCTCCAGAACTGCAAGACAGTATATAACTATTTGTTAAGCCATCCAATTTTTGTTCCTTTTACAAAAGCCTTAGGAATCTGATCATGGGTCCCAGAAAATTCTAATTTTTGTTTTCTCTGTCAGTGCCAGATAATTATGAATTCAGTGAAAATGGTTTCCACTACATCAGGGTGGAATAATATGCAAATACCACTAATTATAGCAGTCAGTGAATGGTTTATAGCAGAAGGGCAAGCTTACAAAGGCCAGAGGGCAACTCCTTGCCAAGAATCAGGCCCTTGAAAATCACTTGATAGCTTCCTTCTTGAGGCCTGTGTCACTGAATCCTGGGATTGTGGCTGAGATCCTAGAGGTCAGTAGTGGCAGAGAGAATAGTACATTTCCATACCCTCCTTTTCTGTGGCCATAAGGATGTGACCTGACTCCATGAGATTTAGTCAGCCAAGGCAAAAATTGGGAATCACAGCAGAAATTTTATTTTTAAATTTCATATTAGGGAACTAGAGCTATTTACTGTTATTAACACTGTGATTAGTTATATCAGCAAGGGATCCAGAATTTAGGAATGTAGGTGAGCCCTCACCTCTCTTTTTCACAACTGCACATGGGGAACCCTCTTGTTCTGTTCCTGACATGTCACACTTATATGCCTGGGGCAGGTCACTCCCTCCTCAGCCTCAGTGTTCCTACCTGAACAGAGATTATTTTATTTCATTTTTGAAAGTCTCCTTTTACCTTACTTTTTCAGGAACACAGCCTTGAATGCAGTGTACTGCAACCTGGATATATATATATATAGTGTGTGTGTGTGTATATAATGCAATAATATTTATATGTTTTTATATTTTAAAGGCGCTTTAGATTACATAAATGTTACATCAAAAATATAGGTGATTCACATATACCCCACTTCCTCTTCCTCCCACAATTTCCCACAATAACAGCATCTTTCATTAGTGTGGTACATTTGTTACAATTGATGAACATATTGAAGCATTGCTACTAACCATGGTCTACAGTTTACATTATGGTTTACACTTTGCAACACAAAATTTTATAGATTTTGACAAAATGTATATGTAATTGCAATGTCATACAAAACAATTCCATTGTCCATAAAATGCCCCAATGTTATACTTATTCTTCCCTCTCCCTCCCCTCAGGATCTCTGGTGGCCACTGCCTTTATATTGATACCAGCTCTTCCACTTCTAGATTAGTAATAAGTCTATAATAGAATATTAATAAGTCAACTTTAGTCCATTGGGTGACAGTGTCCCTGTCCCAACACTGCAGTGGGGTCCATGGGTCAGAGGATTTCAACTTTTTAGTTCTCAGTTCCCAAATAGAAGGAGCTCATTAAAATGAAAAACCATTGCAATGGAAATAATAAAATAATTTTTACTAAATGGAAAGTCATGCCACAAATCAAGAGAAAGTATTTATGAAACTCATTTATGATAAAGAGCGTATACTCAAATTAAAGTACATTACCTCAATAAATGATGACATTTTATCTTACTACATTTAAAAATTCAGTAACAATTTAATATTCATTTTAACAATGAATATATATGAATGCCTAATAAGGTTATGAATGGAAAATGAATATCTTCAGAAATCTTCAGAAATGAAAGAAATCACCACAGTGGGCTAACCCATCTCAATAATGTAATGGCCATAATAAGATATTTAAAAGTGATAAAAATTGACAGTAAAAATGTGGAGAATAAGTGATAATGATAATAAACCAACAATATTTTTGGAAGAGGTATTTCAAACAGGTTTATGGAAAAATTTTATATATTTCAAATATTATAATATAAATAAGAAAAAGAAAGCAAAGACATAGTATGCCCACTTAAAGAAGGCATGAAAAGGAGAGGAAAATAAACAAAAATTTTGTAACAAAAATTTAAGTTTGTTTAAACTTAAACAAAAATTTAAGTTTAATTTAATTTTAAATTTAAAATTAAAATAAATTTTAAATTTATTAAAAAATTATTTAATAAAAATAAATAAAATTTTATAAAAGTAAAATAATAAAGATTGAAATAGAAACAAAGGCAAGGAATAGTTTCATGACACAATTCAAATTGGAAAATAACTTTCTATAATGATCAACAGAATCTAGAGAATAGAAATTATCAACATTGTGATTGAAATCAGATTGTCATCAGTAGATCTTATAGACAAGGAAAATGATGAGGAGATAACACTATATAAAATGCATGCCAAAAGACTACACAGTTAAATGGATTCCAAAAATTCCTTAGACGTCACTCAGTACAAAGTTCACAATTACAGCGACAGTATTTATGAATCTAATAAATAACTGAATTCTTCATGAAAAAAATTCCCACAAAACGATAGTTATAGGCTTCATTGGTTAATTTGGAAAATTCTTTCAAACACTTAAGAAAAAAAATCATAGATCTTAGAAGAAATCTATGTGAAAATATAAAATGTGGGAAAGTGGACCAAATAATTTTGTGAAAACAGAATACTATAAGTAATAAAAGTAACTTAGTCACTATACACAGGACTATACACAGGTACATAATAACATTTTTAAAAATCTGTACATTGCTTGAATCTTTGATACATCATAACTCTGTATAGAAAAAATGCAAAGACGGTTCTCTGGGTGTTAATTCTTGTAAAGAAAGAAGTGGGAACCCCAGCAAGGCCAGGAAATTCCTCTGCAGCCCCTCTCTGCACTTGCCTCTGTGGTTGGTCCCTGCATGACCCCTGGTCGTCCTGAAGGTCCACTGCATCCCGGACCCTCCCATGGCCTGCAGGGGAGGTTTGTGTCTGGGCTCACCCTGACTTCCTCTCACTGTGTCTCTTGCACAGTAATACATGGCTGTGTCCTCAGCTGTCAGGTTGCTCAGCTTTAAATAAGCTTCATTCTTGGAGGTTTCTCTGCTGATGCCAACACGGGATTTAAGAATTGGTTTAAAGCATGTGTTTCCATTTTTTTGCTATTACACCGACCCACTCCAGCCCCTTTCCTGGAGCCTGGTGGATCCAGTGCACACCATAGTTGGTTTAAGTGAACCCAGAGACAGTGCAGGTGAGGGGCAGGGTCTGTGAGGGCTTCACCAGGCCAGGTCCTGACTCCTGCAGCTGCACCTCAAACAGGACACCTGAGAACAAGGAGAACAATGAGTCTTGTGCTCAGAGGCAGCATCCCCATTACCTTCATGTCTGAATACTGTGACATTCACATCTGGGAGCTGCCACCAGAAAGAGGAAGAACCACAAGGGTTTCATGTTCTTTTGCATGAGCTCCATGATGCCCAGATAATATTTTCAAGACTGGGCAGAAAGTTAATTTAAGTAAATGAGATTGGTGGTTTGATCTGTCTGCCCATTTGGTGATTTGCATTTGTGAGGTAACTATGTTTATAAGATGCAAAGGGATGAAGGGAGGTCTTAGTCTTAGGGGCACCCCTGGCAGGAGGTTGCTTACTGATCCTTCAGAGAACACAGTCCTCCCCCTGGGGTACACCATTACAAAATCCAATTTCCTCTTTTTCCAAGCCAGAAATGTATTGAATGAGCAGATCAGGGAGCCACATATGGCCAAGGATCAAAGATGGTTTCGGGAGTATGGTAACTGGGTGGTTACCCCAAGGGATAACATATATATATAGTTAAATTCCTTGACAAAATTGCTTCTCCCAGTTTGGGTTATTTTTAAATATCTGTGAAAGGATGGGCATTTTGAATGCCTTCTTACAAATTTGTTGATGAGTCATGGTGTGTGAATTCATAGAAGGATATCAGAGCTGTTGGATATTACCATGATGTTATGTTCAGCTTACGAAAGGCTCTATCATAGAGCTAACATTATCTGGAAGGGTCCAAGGCTTGCTGACCTACCTCCATGCTACTTTATGCTGCTCCATGTGTCCTCTGCTCTTCATAGCCTAGACTTCCCACCTCAAATTGCAGTCCTATAGCTTTCCTTTTTCCTCAGGATTGGCTAACACCTATCCATAATATGGCAAGAGGGGAGACCCTGTGGTTTGGAGTGCTCTCCAAAATAAGAAAATCTATTGTTGATTGACACTGGCACTGCAACATTGAGCAACATTGGCCACGTAAGGGAGGGCTTGTCATGACCCTACAGTAGAAACCTACAATACAGGTGATAGACATCTCTTTTCAGAAGCTGTGAATTGTGAGTGAGGAAGATGGGACTGAAAGCATGAGGGACTAAGGGAGTGAAATAAACCAGACACAAAAGGACAAATTCTGTATGATGAAGCTGTTATGAACTAAATATATTGTGTAAATTCATGAAGTTAATAATTAGAATATAGTTCACCAGAAACAGAATCATGTTAGAGAAGTGAAAGCTGAGTGGTAACCTGTGCAGAATTGATAAAAAGGTTGTTTGTTAATCTTTGGAAATGAATAGAAAAGATGAAAGCACAACATAGTGTTTGTAACCAGCACTGTTATTATATGGGTATGACAGTGGTTGAAAAGGAAAGTCTAAGATCATCTATATTACTAGAAGGAAAGTTAAAAAGTGCAACATGGGATTGATAGCATAGTAAAACCTCATGTGAAATATGAATGTGGGTAATAGTGCATATATAAGATTGTTTTCTGTGAAACTGAACAAATGTATGTTCATGTTACAAGATGTTAATATCAGGCCAAAAAGTACCCACATTATGCCAAGTGAAAGAAACAAAAAACAAAGTACAACATATTGTAGTAAATAGAAATCAATTTAGAAAAATGGAATTAGATTAGTAGTTATGCAGGGCATGGGAAGGATAGAGAGATTGAGAGGTGACTGCTAAGGGTGTGGTGTTTTTCTTTTTGGAGTAATGAAATTGTTCTAAAATTTTTGTACTGGTGAATGCACAACACTAATTATACAAAATCATTTAGTGTAGACTTTGGGTAGATTGCATGTTGTGTGAATATATCTCAATAAAATTGCTTTAAAAAATTAAAAACTAAGAATCATTGTACCTTCCAGGTTATCACCTTCTTATTCTTCCTCCTCCCATCCAGCCCTATGGAACCAACAATCTACTTTCCATCCGTATAGGTTTCCCTAGTCTCTACTTTAATATTAAAGAAATCATTAAGTATTTGGCCATTCAGGACTGGATCCTTTAACTTAGTATATTGTTCCCAAGGTCCATCCATGCTGTAGCAAGAAAAAGTACTTCATTCCTTTTAGTTTTTAAGTATTAAGATAATATATGTACAAAACAGATTTCCAAATTTAAATACTTTCATGTGTACAATTGTGTGATATTAATTATAATTTAAATTTTGTGCTATAATAACCACTAACCATTTCTAAAATATTTTCATCTCTTCCAAAAGAGATTCTCTCTCCATTAAGCACAGTGTCCACATCCCCTACCCCAGAAACTGGTAACTCCTAATCTGTTTCCACTCTCTATGAACTTGCTTATCCTAAACATTTCATATAAGTGAAATAATATAATATTTTTTCTTTTGTATTTATCTTATTTAACACAATACCTTTATAGAAGTTCAGGCATATTGAAGCATGCATTTTCATATCATCCTTCTTTACAACTGAAATATATTCCCTTGTGTGTATAGACCACATTTTCTTTATCTATGATGGACACAAAGATTGCTCCCACCTTTTAGTTATTGTGAATAATATTACTATTAACATTGGTGTACAAATATAGATTTTTATTCCTCTGTCCAATATTTTTGATATACAACTAAAAGTGGAATTTCAGGATACATAACTTAATTTTCTGCATGTGTCCCTGCAGATTCTTCATACATTGGCTAAACCACCTGACTCAACACTGAACAGTGAAGTAGTTAATACACAGTTTTCCACCCTGAGACATGAGCTTCCCCAGAGCCCAAATCTGCAATTAAGAACATGATGAATAAACCCACACACCTCATCCAGACCCCACACCTTGTCCCAAAATGCCATATAATGCCAATAACTTTTCATGTACTTTCTGTAAACTAATCAAACCTTGACTCCCATGGGAAATCTACTAATATCTAACCCTGGGTCCCATTAAAAGTATAAGCCCTGGGGCAAAAAGATCTGGCTCAAGAGATTGAGCTCCCACCTTCCACATGGGAAGTCCATGGTTTGGTTCATGGTGCCTCCTAAAGAAGACAACAAGCTGGTGCAATGGGCATATGTGGCAAACTGACAGAACATGACACAACAAGAGACACAAGAGGAAAAACATAATGAAAGACACAACAAAGCAGGGAGCAAAGTCTGGTGCCTCCTGAAGAAGAGCAAGACAGAAAACAGGCACAGCAAGCTGATGTGACAAGATGATGCAACAAGTGACACAAGAGGAAAAACTTAATGACAGACACCACAAAAGCAGGGAATGGAGGTGGCTTAAGTGATTAGAAGCCTCCCTTCCACATCCACATCAAAGGTCTCAGGTTCAGTTCTTAGTGCCTCCTAAAGAAAACAAAGAAGATGAAAAGATACAGCAAGTGTAAAAAATGAGGAGGTAGGGAGAAATAAATTAATAAAATAAATATTTTTTAAAAAGTATAAGCCTTCTGTTCTCTCATTCTCTGCTTATATGTTCCAACCTGCTGAATGAGTCACCTGAACTGATTGCATTTCCTGGGAATACCTCATGATACTCCTGTCCCTCTCTGGGACCTCTGAGTAGCAAACTATCTTTTGTCATGCATTATGGACTCAGTTTCCC
>JAQZBX010091436.1:0-12386 GCA_029593785.1 Cabassous unicinctus
GAAAGGAGGGAAGGAGGAGAGAGGAGGAGAAGGAGAGAGACAGAGAAAGTAAGAGAAAAGCTTAGGTGTTAAAAATTAATCAGCTTGCAACAAACATAGACAAGATTTTTCTTAAACTTAATAAGTCTCAATACCCTGTTTTGTTTCCAAATGGTGAAACTATACACCACTTGGAACTCCAAGGGTCTCAGCTGCTATGTTTCCTAAATAATGTGGAGATTTAGGAATACTGCCAAACTTTAAAAGAATATTATTTTTTTCAGGCCTGTTAATTTTATGAGAGCATGTTGCTCTTTTCTTATGTAAATACATGCAGTTTTATATGGTCCTAACAGAATGTTTTCACCAGGCTCATACATACCAGGTACTGGAAAAAACAATCAAATCCCAGAAATATATCAGCCCTAAATCCTTCTTGGGGAACATGCCCAGTTTCTGCACAATAAACATTATCTCAAAGATAACTTCTAAGACACGTATTGCTATTGCCTGTAAATCCCTTTAAGATGAAAAGCATTATAACTGAAATTTGAGCTGGACAAAAGGATTTATAAGGCCAAATTCCTCGAGGCTATAAAATGCAGAAAAACAAAGTCATTTGGATAGACCCTTGGAGTTCCATTGCAATGGGGTTTAACCTAGAGGGCCTTTGGGCCAAAGTGACGTTTATAACACAGGCCTTCCTTACAGTCCCTTAAAGATTATAAAACTCTTCTCTATAAACAACAAGACAGATTTATTGACTCAGCAAGGGGCTCTTAAGCTGATATAGCCCAATCAAGGACTTTTAAGATTAGGGTCCCTTAGAGATAACAGTCAACCTGTTCAATGGACAGCAAGGAAACCAAGGCTGGAAGAGATTAAATTATATGCCTCACCAAAGGTGATGTGACTAATTAATGATCATCATAAGAAGAAAAGCAGCATTTTGTCAGCACTTACCATTTTCTATTCTTTACACCATCTCATAAGGTAGGTTCTAGTATCATCCCCATTGCCTCAGAGAAGCAACAGACCTTGTAAAACAGACTGGGTTCAGATTACAAACCAAGCAGTGTGACCCTAAAACCCACACCATCAATCACTCGTTCTACCGTAGGGCCCAGACTCGTGCGTCATGGCCAGTGAAGGACAGCGAGCCTCCACACTTGGCCATGGGAGTTTCCATGTTATAATATCTGCGATGGCTGCTAGAAAAATCCAATTTCGTGTTCTAGTAGTTACAGTACTGGTAGATATGAGTCCCCTTACCTGGTGGCAATACTTGCCTTCCTAACTGTAGTGTAAGAGTAACCACTATTAATTACATGTATCGATAATCTTTTAGTAGGTATAACACTAGAAAATGCCTTTACATTAATGTTTCTGAAATGAATTGGATAAAATAATTATTTCTCAAAATAGTGCACGAAGCCCCATACTCTCACTTTGTTGTCTGATGACCATATGCCTCCTGTAAATGGTGAATGTAGCGAAGAGGCCTCAGGACAGAGGTGAATAGTTACACTTGAAGAACCAACAAATGAGCTTTAACTGCTGTTTTAGTCACTATTGATCTCTTTTTAGGCTTTATTAATTTATGTAGTGTTCTACTTCAAATCCCCGCCCCAAAAGATAAAAACTGAGATGCTGAAGTAAAGTTGATGTCTGTATAGTAGTATCCAGATTTATGTAAATGTATTTAAATTAACATATTTAAATACATTTATTTAAATATATAGTTAAATTCCAATAGGCAGTGCTATCAAATACATATGATTAGACATGTTGTGAATTAAAATGCAGTGAATTAAAATTTTAAGGATCTCAAAGTTCTAAACCAAACACAAAGGAAACACCCATGGCACTTTTACTTTTAACTCGTATCACCCCCATGGTAACCAGAATCTGAAACTATACTTTTCAAAGATGGCTCTAGTGAGAGTTAAGTAGAAATTCAAAGAAAAAGAAGAGCCCATGGATGAAGGATAAAAATCTAAGTGCAGACAAGCAGACCCCCTCCTGAAGGAGAGCACAAGTGATGGTTACCGCAAAGCTGTCTTCTGGGTCTGCCTGGCTTTGAACTTTGGAAAAGAGGTTAAAAAGAAAGCAGGAGTGAACAAGGCAGGGTACTGGGAAGCAATTCAACCTCTGAGGACTTGGCCCAGACCAGTTGGAAAGGGTCCTTGAAGGAAATAGGGTGAAGATGAAAAGGATGGAAAAGAGCAAGATATGAACACGCCACGCGGATCACACTGTCCAGAGGGAAAACCCAGGCTTACCGGCTTTCTGGACTTTGAGGGCTTGTCATAAATGGATTCCACTGTGAGTAGGGAAAAAAATAGAAGAGAATTTTTTTCCAGCTATTTCCAAGAGTAAGGATTTTTGGCAGGAACATTAGAAGTTTTAGGACCCAAGAAACTTTGCGTTTATATTCCTCATGACTAGGGTAAGAGAGAGATTATTTTAAAAGAAGTAAAATGGAATGTATTTAATATAATACATTCAGAGATGGTATTGGAAAGTGGTTAAGAACACAAGAGTCAAGTTTACATTTCCAACTATGCGCTCCTGTGGCCAGTTGAGCACCTTCTGTGCCTCAGTTTCCTCATCTGGTAAATGGAAATAATAACACCACCTGTGTCAGAGGGTTGTTCTGAGGATCAAATGAGCTAGTAGACATAGTGAATGAAATTCAAATGTTGACTTTTATAATTAATTTATTTAACAAATATTCATTTACCTCCTACTTACACAAAACAGCTAAAAGCTGACCCACAGGTACAGCACTGGTGAAAGATGAGGGAAAGGAGGTGGATATGATACCTTCCTCACCTCAGAGAGTAACACAGGAAGTAGAGAAGACAGAATCCACACAAAAACACAAAGGACTAAAGGAAAATGAGAAGGACAAGGGTCAAGTGCTGGCCAGAACTCCAGAACATTTGTGTGGACTGGAAACACTTCACAAATTTGCTTTCACAATGTGGATGCTATTAGAAGGTTCCTAGAGACACAAGCTCTTTTTTTAAGTGTAAAATGGCCTGCGTTCCTGCAACAACCACCCTAACAGTGTGAGGGGCGGCTTTAAAGATACCACCCACCAGTTTGTGCTCCTGCTAAGATTCCGAGCGTACGAATGAATCCTTCTGGGCCATTAATCAACCCCCTTTGAACGCATCAATCTTCAGTGAAGATACACTTCTTACGAGTCTTCACATAAAGACCATTAATTATTAAATTCACCTTCATCCCTTCCATTCTCAATGATCTCATTTTCTCGAGGCTCTTTTAGACAACATGGAGGAACTGATGGCCACTGGATGAAGGAGAAAGGTCCCAGGCAATCCCATCGGCACCCAGGGCTTGAGTGACCATCTCGAGGCCAAGGCTCTGTGTTTAAATCTCTGACCCAGACTCCTCTCACTTCCAGCTTCATCTGCTAACTGCCTGACATCTCTACTTGACTGTCACAAGGGCCCCCCAAACCCAACAAGTCCCCCCGCTTTTCTTTCTCTCCATGAATGGCACAACCAACTATAACATTGCAGAAACCACAACTCGCCACCTCACTCTCCCCCACCCTCCACATCCCAGCCATCTCCAGAGCCCCTTCATTTTCCCTCTGAAGTTCTCTCAAATCCATCAGCTTCTCTCCTTTTTGAATTCTGCCTCTCTATTCGTAGCAGCCAACATACATTTCCTGGACTTCAACATGAGTCCCCCAAATCTCCCATTCTCACTTTTATCTCCCTCCAATTTATACTCCACTCTGTTCCAGGGAAAAATCTTCAAATCCCCCTGCCTAAATTCATCAGTGGTTTAAAAACCACATTAATGATAATGATCATTAAAAACAATAATGACCAAGTAGCTGATATTTACTGAGCGCTTAGCCAGACATCATGCTAAGTACTTTACCTGCATCGTCTAGTTTAATCCTTACACTGACACAACGATGGAGGCACTGTCATCACCCCAATTTTACACACAAAGAAGCTGAGGCACAGGGAAGTTAAGTCCCTTGCCCATAGTACAAAGCTACTTAGTAAGCCGTGGGACCAGGCTTCAGATCCACAGATTGGATTCTTCACCCTGGACGACAAAGCCTGGCAACGCCGCAGCCTCCACCTGTGCGTCTCCTCAACCTCTCTGCTCCCGCTGGCGCCCTCACCCCGCCTCCTTCGTGCCCTCCTCAGGCAGGGTCTTCGCACGTGGGACCCTCTCCCGACCCAGCAAGGCAGAGGCCTTTTGTGCATAGTCAAGGTTGTTGGCGTCAGCACCATGGCTGGGGCCCTCACAGCACTGCCGACCCTTATACCCTTAGCACCCAGCAAGGGGCCTGGTATCTGAGAGGCGCAGCAGATATTACTGACGAGATAATTGAAGTATGAATGAAAGGAAAATCCCTGGGGCTCAAGGGCCACCATTTATAACAGTGTGACTTGTCACCACCTCTCTCAGCCTCCAGGGGCTCCTTTCAACTTTCTGGTAACAAAAACAATAATAATAAAGCACTTTGCCGTTTTCAAAGTTCTTTCACAAAAATCTCATTTGACCCTGAAAGGTCCCTATGGAGGTAGCAAAAACATCCTCACGCACACTTAAAAGAAAAGGCAATAGAGGATGTGGTGGGTAGGGGGAGGTATTGATTTGCCAGCAGTCAACAGCTGGTGGCACCTGAAGCCAGCCCTTGACTAGAGCTCACAGCCTGCAGTCAGGGTTTAGGTGGCAACAAACAACAGTGTGGAGAAAGCTCTGGAAGCCTGCAGAGTGCTCTAGAGGAAAGCAGTGATTGGTGCTGCCTGTTCAGTCATCAGCCCATGGCGACATTTCCACATCTTTCTGTTTAATAGAGTCGAGCCTGGAAGGCCAGAGAAGGGTGGGCTGAGGATGACGCCTGGGGCTGCACACCAAGCAGAGGTCACTCCTTTGCCTTGGTCAGCCGCTCACTGCAAGAGCTAGACAGGGTGCGACAAGCACGCCGCGGCCGGCGGCCTGCTCCTGCCCGAGTGAGCAACCAGGAGGCAAAAACCTGCACTTCCTCAGCTGACGAGCCATTCTCCAAAGCAGTAAAGACAAGGATGGGGCGCTGGTGAGTGCAGGTGCTGCTGCTGGCAGACCCCAGGCACCCAGGTTACCTGGGGGGGGGGGGTGGAGGCCTCTCGCCAGCACTTACCAGTACCAGTGGGAACCCAGTACTGCTCCTCAGCTCCATCCTCTCAGTCAAGGGCAAATGAGGGTCATTTTGATAACAGAGGTGCTTCCCTCACACTTGGGCTCTATGCCTAATCTCTGTGGACTATGACACTCCAGTTTATGTAGCTGTCAATGTCATTTCTGTGAATCCAGAGTTTACGTGCTGGTTTAAGAGAAAAACTCTAATATCATTTTACCCTTACAACAGAAAGGTTTAAAGTAATCCATTCTATAACATCCCTCTGAGTAGGAATGGCAATAAAACCTCTTCAAAATACAAAAGTGTTTCTTGAAAGACATGATTATCTCCTGCTTCTTCGGGTGAAACTACCCTTAACAGTAAAATTCTTATTTTTTTAAAATAAAAGCAGCCCTAAAGAAGTGACTTGCTGGGTAACTTGAATTTTCTAACATTTTTTAAAGCTAACAAAAACAAAAGTTAGGTAAACTTCATGTTGAACTTTTTTTATGTGAACTGATATCAAAAACCAAATAATTTAATAAAATAAGACTTCTTAACAACCAAAATTCCACCATTAAAGATTCCAGTTTATTATAATTATTCATTGAAAATGAATAAATAAAAACCACAGAAATTCATACATTATGTCCAGTATTCAAACATATTTTCAAGCTATCTAGCATAGAGCTAAAAATAAGAACCATCTTCTATTTTTGTTTTACAAATGGAACAAAATGGGAAATTCTCTTGTATAGAGATCTTCAGAAATTTAAAGTACAAAGTTAATCAACTTATGATTTAAAATGGAAAATGAAAGCTACCCCTTGAGTAATAAAAGTTACCTTCTGGACACTGACAGGTGAATCCACTGAGATTAGAAACGCATGTCGCTCCATTTCTGCATGGCTCTAGCATACAGTAATCAATCCTGGATTGGCAAAGCTCTCCAGTGTAACCTGAATAAAACAAGACACACGTTATAAAATGGTAACCCCAAACCTCCAGGAACCGTGCCATGAACTGATAGATTCCAACGGTACCCGTCCAACTACGGCGGAAGCCTTACGTGAAGCTCTCCCAGCCACAACTTGCTCTTACGTGGTTTCGCAACTAGAAAGAATCACAACACAAAAACCATTTATTTGGCAAAATTCTTCATTGCAGAAAGACTTTTCTCTTCAGCATTTGGTCCACACTTTCTTTTGAAATACTAGTCACAGCTCTGGGAAGCTTGAGACTGAAACCATTGTCCCTACTGATTGCTTCCCCCTGGCATGAACAAAATAGAATTTACGAATTTCTCCTGGGTCTGCCTGAGATGATGGCTGCCTTCCCTGAGTCATCACAAATACCTATAAAAAAAAGCCATTAGGTACTTAAAGTTTTAAATTCTATAATTTATAAATACTAGAGCTAGAAAAACCCTTCTGCATTGAAGTTCTCTATCCCTTTAACACAGGGAGATGGAGGCACATACCACGGTAAGCACGTTAATATATTAATCTCACTTGAGTCACAAATCCGACTCAGTAAATTCCCCAAGAAGCAAGCCTGCTATGATGATTGTGCTGCCTAATAATATAACCACACAAATGTGAAAAGGAAATAGGATTTAAATCTATTGGAACACCTGTGCAGCCAAGAAGCTTTAAATAAATTCAAAAATTTTTTTTTTATTAATCTGAAAACAAAGCCCTCCAGGGAGACAAGTTTCAAAAATAACATGCTAATATATTTTTCATTTTAAGGTGGGAAATTGTTACAAACGAAAATTTGGAAAATATAAGGTGTAAAAACAGAAAGAGAGAGGCGTTACCCTTAGCTATATTATTTGAGTGATAGTACTATTAATACTTTGGAGATAATGCCTATCAGAAGTTTATATGCACAGATATTTTCTACAGAACTATACACATCCTGTAACATTTTTTATCTTTCTTGGATGGTGGTAAGTACATAAAAACTTTTCTTTCTGAGTTGTTAGTTTTGAAAGACTGTCATTTGCACTTGAATCTGAGACTGGCAAAATTAAGTCAACGATATTAGAAGAGAGTGATAATTTTCCTGAGCTTCAAACTAATATTACAGAATGTAAATGTGGAGGCATTTGTATGCAATCCTAGTCTCTCACACATGCTTTTAAACAGTATAAGAAATGTCAGCTAATGTGTATATGAAATGATGAGTAAAATGTGCATGTAAACTAACAATCCAAACACCAGGGACCAAAAGCTATTTCAAAATTCCAGAGCAGAATATTTTAATAGTATAGTAACATGTTAAGATTATATTTTCCAATGAATGCTCTAAATTCAAAATGAGATAGAGTAAATTGTTTTTAAATGCAGCTGCTATGAATGACTGGCTAAAAATAATAGCTAATACTTATTGTAGAACACATTTTTCTACCATACATTATCTCATCCTCACTGCAATGTATAAGGTCAATATTATTCGAGTCATTCCCACCTTAGAGATGAGGAAACTAAGGATTAAAAGGCTTAAGTAATGTGCATAGTTACACAACCAGGGAGTTGCCTGCTAGTCTGGCACACAGGCAGAGGTGACATGCATCACCATCCTCAACAAACATGCATTTAGTGTGAAGAAGAAATAGCAGAAGATAATGGATAAAATGTACAGAGATACAGATATAAACACCTATCAAAACCACTAATATTCATCTGTAACTTACAGCCTACATAGCCCTATGTGGTTTTGCCAAGCTAGAATTATTTTTAAAGTCTGTTCCTTCAAAGGATCCATAAATATGGCTAGAAAAGTACATTTATGATAAAGACAATAGATTACAAGTCGGAGTTTCTTGGAGGGAAAGCGGCTTGAAGAATGTGGCATCATGAATCCTAGAAAGACCCTAGAACTGTGTGCCCATAGAATCACACAAGTCTTTTCTAAAAATGGCGGGCATCATGAGCCCCTACCAGACAGACAGAATGCGAGAAGACTGCAGGAGTCCGCGAACTTCAAAGTTCTTTACAGAAAATTTTAACAATTACTTTCTTTGAACTTTTTATTTGGGAATTTTTTAAGCATAAACAGAGAGACTAGTATATAAACTTTCTATATCCATCACCCAGTTTCAACAATTATTAACATTTTGCCTATTTAAATTCATTTGTCCACCTCAACTATTTTCCCTTATAGGTATATCTTAAAGCAAATTTCATTTCACCTGTAATTACTTCAATATTCATCTCTAACTAAAGGGGATTTTTAAAAGATCACCTTTAGTAGAATCTTTGATATTTGGTCCCATTTATAAATACAGGTAAGCACATTAAACTATGTTTATCAATGCCAATAACTTAATTTTTAAGGAGTATGATTGTCTGATAACAACTCTTCTCATGTATTTCATTAGTTCTTATGGATCAGATTAAACCTGTAAGTAAGGTAAATCTTAAGAGCTGCTATATATTTCAATGCTGTATATAAATTTAGTGAGCTTTCAATCTAAAGGGATAAATCACATTTTTAATGCATGGGGATGTTTTCATTTGTCATAACAGTTTGAGGGTCCCCCTGGCAATTAGTGGCAAGACATGCCAAATTCTTGAATTTCTTGAAATGTTCCAATATAACAGAGAGTTGTCTCACTCAAAATGCCAACAGTCCCCTCCAATGGTTGGGGATCGATCACTATATCGTTCTGAGTTTTAAAGGATTTACAGTAAAGATTTTAAAATATGGAAAACATGGAACTATGGAGAAAATTTAGGTAGACCTGTAAAGCTCGAGTCCATTGACATGTCTATGGATGGAGTATTACTAGGGATGAGAAACAACAGTGGAGGAATGTGGAGGGATGGGAAGGAGGAGACTGGAGGGCAGGGCTGGGATTATGGGGTTACTGAGCATCTTTGGCTGCATGTGTCCGGCTGTCTACAGGCACTAACTGCCTCAGGCCCTGAGGCTGGTCCACACCAGACTCATCAAGGGTAGGCAGGCATCTTTGTTGGCCTCAAGTGAGTAGTTGGAAGTTCTACAAGTACCATTGTTGACTGCACTGCTCCCACCGGCAGACTTAGGCAAGTTGAGGGAGAAGAACCACATGTGTCCTAAGGCTGATTCAGGGAGCTCTTAAATGCCAATTCTTGGACCCTCCCAGACCAGTGACTTGTCAGGCAAATATATACTGATATATACGTGATCCACTGAACTGGCTATTTAAGACTTACATGACTCACCCTCCCTGTGCCTCCTTTTGTTAATTGGATCTCAAAGCCAAGGAATCAAAACTACATGAGTAACTAATAGGAATTTAAATTTAAAAGACCCTTAAAGTGTTGCCTGGTTTCTTACGTTTTTCCTCTCTGCTGAAGGTTAGTCTCTTCTCTGGGGAATAAAGTAACCACACCAATGGTGAACAATATTTCCTTATCTCACTAGAGTGACGGCAGACACCTGGAGGCCTTCTAGAAGATGTTTGAGCAAGACAGTGATAGCATCAACACAGCAGATAGGAACGGGAATTTTGTGGCAGCCTTTCTGTGTATGTTATTAGTGAATCTGCTTTAGCACGTGCAACCATACACACACACACACACACACACACGGACATTTCAGGCCGTAAACTACAGTGCCATAAGCTCCCAGGTGGAAGGCTGGCAAGGCACAAGCCCACATGAAGGCATGGAAATATGAAGAAAAGGCATGAATGTCATTTATACTTTCCAAAAAATGCACAACAGGCAAACTTCCTTCACTCCAGTTCTCAAATGACAAAAGTCTACATCTAACTACAGAGGCAAATATTAGTAATTGTCCCAAGTCCTCTTCCTTCTAGCTAGTGCTATGGCCCCTCCTTAGAGCCAAATCTTAAGCATTCATGGCCCACCTTCCAAATCCTGGTCACAACCATGTGACATCTTTCAGATTGTCCACTTCACTGCCAATTGTCCGGCACTAGGCATCACTGCCTCTCACCAGGACACACACAACAGCCTCCCGGCTCATCTCTTTACTGCCATTCTTGCTTTCTTACAATCCATTCTCCACAGGGGAGTAGCCAGAGAGATCTTTTAAAAACAGAATTTATATTCTATTACTCCTAGACTGAAAGCTTTCTAGTGTCTTCCCAAAGGGCTTGGAAATAAACCCAAACACTTTATGCCACAGCTCGAAGGCATAACATGATGCAGCCCCCGCGCCCTCATCTCCCGTCTCCCCAGTGACTGTCACACTGCAGCCACTCTGGCCCTCGTTCTGTTCCTAAACTTGCCAAGCTCCTTCTCACGGCCCCGTAGCATCATTTTCATGGATGGCCTCAGGGCTAGATAAAGACCCTAGAGGGATGCAAGGTCCAACAGAACCCGGCGTAGCCCTGCCCTACAAAGAAAACGACGGCGCGAAATTTAAATCATAAAGTAGAAAAATTACTGGAGAATGTTAGCAACAAATGTGAGGAGGGGGAGCTAGTGGAGGTGCAGTGGAATTTCATCTGTAAAATCAGGAAATACAGATAGGTGAGGTTAGAAAAGAATTACCTAAGATGGGGAAGACCTAATGGAAATGGCATTGGAGCCATCACTAGAGCCAGGCAGGGAGCCGCATAAATAAAATAAATTTGAAAAAAGCAAAGCCCCACGAAGCGGGCGGGGGGCGGGGGGAAGCTAGCAATGACCACAGTGAGGGTTACAAACAAAATCGCAATTAGGTAATGACGGCTCCTGAATCCAAGGGCCGTGCGTTGTGAGATCAACCCCATTTGGAGAGTATGGAGTAGGAGTCTCCTGTCGTGGGATAGCAATAAAAGGAGGGAGGAGGCAGGTGACATGTGCTCCTCTCTGAGATGAGGAAAACTGCCCCAGATGTCCAGGTCTTGTGAGTCGGTCAAAACCCTCTCTCCTAGAAGCAGCCTCGGTTCTCTGAGTACCAACTCCAATTCTTTTGGGTCAAGAGCAACAATTAGCTCAGGATGATAAAGCTCATCCCTTAGTGTGAGTCTTTTAACCCTGCAAGCGACGAACCAAATAGAGAGATGGTGATGTGATGGCCGAGATCAAGCCAGGGTATTGCCAGTGTGTGTTTGGTTTAAGATTATCTGTGCGTGTTGCTATTTAAAGGGTGAGTAATGATTGAGAAAATGTGGTACATGAGAGGATCTGTCAGACTTATGACTCCAATTAAAATGTTTGGTTAATAATTGAATTTTGATTTATGAATTTCAGTTGCAAGATGAGGCTACATCAGTATACACTGGGATGTTTCAAAGAGCTTGAGAACCACTGTGATTTTTAAGTTTAATTCTTGCAAGGAAACATACAAAAAAATAATCTGAGATAGTGTTCTCTATGCACAAAGTCACCCTAGGATGTCAAAAAACTAACTGCCCCCCCAGACACCCCCAGGCACTCTGCCCTGGCCGTGGCCTCTACTTTGCCGGTCCATGGCTGCCTCCCTCCCACTAGTCGGGTCTCAGGTCAGAGAACCTGCTCAGACCTCAGGCCACTTGCCCCGCTTTCATTCTGCAGCTGAGCGCTTGCCTCTACTCCATGACACGCATTTACCTGCTGTGTCCCGACCAGGGAGCAGGGCTTTGTCCCTGGAGTGCCCTGTTGAATCCCAGGACTCCTTCACGCTCAAACACATTACACTTACCGCTGCCCCAAATGATCTTCTGTGCTGGCTCTTTCGAGAACATAAGCTCCCCGAGTACCAGGACTTTGTCTGCCTTCCCTAGCGTAAGTATTTGTTGAAGAAATGAATCAATTTGCTTAGTTTTTTTCCCCCTAAAACCAACTATCTCTTTCAACTTAGAATTAGCCTCTCCCAAAACATGGGTGAAACGTGTTAGGTTACTCTTTTTCCTAATGCAAATTAAAATAAATGCATGGCTATTAAGATTTTTAAAATGTTTATCTTAAGACCCTGTTATCTAAAATCACTGTGTTATGCTCCACGATGGTCTGTGCCTCCAATTTGGGAAACATTGCCAGGCAGCAATTTCCCGGTAAAGGGCCCTCCCTCCCCAGCCAGGCTGGGTTGGGTGGAGACTTAGGCTGAAGCTCTTCTGACCCTTGTGTCTTGCTTCCCCAGCTGGCATCCAGCACCTGCGACGGGCGCCAGCACTATACGCACCACCACAAATCAATACGTCAAACAGAACTCTTCACCGCCTTCTCCTGCAACAGCCGCCTGCGCATGTTTAACTCCCTAGGTCAGGGGTTCTCCGCATTAGTGTGGTTCACGTGGCCGGTGGTGATCCCCCCCGCAGGTCATGTAG
>JAQZBX010091437.1:0-12390 GCA_029593785.1 Cabassous unicinctus
ATCAGCCAACCACCCAGTAAACTCACTGGTGATCAAAGTCCATAAAAGTCCTTGTATTACAATTAGCCCAGTGCTTGTTGGACCATACAGCTGGACACAATTACCTGGCCGAGTTGACAATTAGCCTAACCATCACACTTATATTGTCTATCTTTTACCCTTTAATTTACTTTTCCTAATAATCTTCATTTCTACACTTCTCTCCCAGTCTCTCACCCTTGTTTTTTCCTTTCAGGCTAGAGCACTATCTTTAGTATCACTTGTAATGATGGTCGATTGGAAACATTTTTCCTCAGATTTTGTTTTTCTGTGAAGTCTTTCATCGCCCCCTCATTTTTGAATGACAGTTTTGCTGGATACAGAATTCTTGGCTGGCAGTTTTACTTTCAGTACCTTAAACATATCATACTACTTACTTCTTTCCTCCATGGTTTCTGATGAGAGTTCAGCACTTAATCTTATTTAAGTTCCCATGTATGTGATGCTTGGCTTTGAATTGCTGCTTTCAGAGTCCACTCTTTACTCTGATATTTGTCATTGTGAATAACAGGTGTCTCAGTGTAGTTCTATTATGATTTATTGTTTGGGTGTGTTGTCCTTCTTGGATATTGATATTTATTTCTTTCATATATTATTTTCTCAAATATTCTTTTTGCCACTTTTCCACTCCAAGCATGAAATTTTTGGGCATTTCGAGTTGTCATTCAATTCCCTGAAACTGTGTTCCATTTTATCCTTTCTTTTCTCTTACTTGTCTTCTGTCCTTTCAAGTAGAGATGTTGTCTCCAATATCACCAAATCTATCTTTGATCAAATAAAATCTGCTATTATGTGTCTCTAATGTATTTTTTAAGGATTTATTTCTTTCTTTATTTACTTTTATCCATTTTTACCTTTGCCCCCACTCCCGTTTTTGCTGTTTCTCTGTCCATTCACTGGGCAACTCCCTGTGTCCATTTCCTACCCTCTCTTCTCATCCTTCTTCTCCTGTCTTCACTGGGATTTGATCGTCAGAATCTCTGATGTGGGACACTGACGTCCTACTGCCTGTGCCACCTTAGTTCCTGGTTTTTCAGTGCATCTCATCTTGGCTTTGCCTTGTGTTACTCTCCTGTTACATCATCATCTTTCTGTGTGGCTTACGGTGCCTGATGGTGCATCCACACGTGGGGCCTGATGGCGCACCCATGGAAGGGGCCTGGCAGTTCACCCGCGCACTAGGCCTGGTGGCTCACTCATTCACAGGGCATGGTGGCACACCCGCACATGGGGATTGGTGGCCCACTCATCTTCTATATTTTTCTTTTTTTAAAATTTTTACCAGGAGGTCCTGAGGATCAAACCCAGGTCCCTCAACATGGGAGACGGATGCCCAACCACCCAAACAACGTCAGTCCCCCTACAATATCTCTTAAGATTGACCAAAGATACCCAAAATTACAGTATTTTCCATACAAGAAGGTCATATAATAAACCAGGCTTATTTTATCACCAGCATTCTAAAAACCAGACCTAGGGAAAAAAACTATGTATGGGGACACATGCATGATTTCTAATATAGCAAATATTTAGCCTACCCTGATTATCAGAAAATCAGGTTAGTGAGAATATTTGCATTCTAATGTGTTTCTAATCTCATCCACTGCATCTTGCATTCCCATAAGCTCTGTTACTCTATTTTGTAGGCTTTCAAATTGTTCTTTATGATCAATCAATGTCTTCTTAATATCCTTTATCTTTTTATTTATTTAAATTTATGCATTGATTTAGGAAACTTTTGTGATTACAATTGATTAGTTGTCTTAAATACTGCTTCTCATCAGAATATTTGTTCCTTTAGCTGGGCCATCTTTTCCTGTTTCCTAGTATGGCTTGTAATTTTTTTATGATATCTAGGCATCTCAGAATATTGGTGAATTTACTTTGTTAACTTGTTTTTCACCTTGCTTTTTAAATAGGTCTCCTTTACTTTTGGTTCAGCTTATTTTAAATCCTTAAAGTTATCCAATTTGGGTGTGGTAAACACTAATGGAATGCAGATTTACTCCTGTGGGGTTCAGGTTAAGAGAGACCTAAATTAAGAAATTTTCCTTGCTGTTTTCTGACGGGGCAGCAGATGGCAATATTCAGCTAACCTTTCAAAGGAGGTTTTTCTTTCAACCTGAGACTGCTAGAGAATTCGGTCAGAAGAGCCAGATTCAAAGCGGGCTCTGCTGGCCAAATTCACTAAGGAGAAACCACTGTCCATTCTCCAATGCACCCACCCTTTTCCTGAGGAGAAAGACATCTGTTCTCTCAGTCAGCTGCATTGAGTCATGGGTTTTATACAGGCTTAACGTCTTGAAGGTGAGAGACAGCCCTTCTCGGCTGCAATGGGTTTTGCTCACCTCAGGTCTGTTGTTTCTAGTTCTTTGTCTTTCTGCCCCTCACACTCCTGGGGGTTGTAGAGCCCTTTCCTGGTGTGCAGAATTTCAAAGAAGGTTCCTTGGGGAGGTTTTGGCCCTTTTTAAATGCTGTTTTATGAGAGAGTTGAGCCCTGCATGCCACTCTGATGTAATGTTCCCAGAATTCAATTATCTTCCTTAATTCATTACTTTCTGAAAAACAAAATATACACATGAATTAACTATGATTTTTTTTTATTTGAACAATTTTATATGCACCCTGGACAATCCATCCAAAATGTACAATCAATGACTCTCACTATAATTGGAGAGATGTGCATTCATTTCCACAATTAATTTTAAAACATATTCATTGCTCCATAAATAAAATCTCATACCCTTTAAGACCCCTGTTATTGACCCTAACTATTGGTATAGCACTTTTATTACAAATGATGAAAAAAAAATTATAATATTACTCTTAACTATAGCCATAGGTTTCATTAGTTGTAATGCATTTTATTCTTCCAAACAAAATATCAGCCTTTCTTTGGAATTTCATCATAAATACTAAGAGTCAGGGGAGGGAAGAGACTATGTATGTAATCCATCATCCATTTACCTCCCTTATCTTCAAAATTTTCTTCAGTCTTCATGATCAAAGAATAATGGGAACATGAGCTTCAATTCCTGCCATAAACACCTCTGGCAATGAAGAGTTCTAATTAAATCTGGCCAGGTATTCTACACAAACCTGCTGGCCCTTTCAAATCTCCAAATTTTCTGGAAAGGAAACTTAATGGTAGTCAATTTAATATATTTATCTGAAGGAATCTTCAATAACCAAGTCATCATCAGTGTTGCCTTCAAATATCTGAAGGGATGCACAATATAAGAAGCAGCAACATTTCTGAGGGAATCCCCCCTGAGATGGCTCCCTCAACCATTTTTTCATTGTTTTTGCTCATTGTTTGTTTGTGCTCATTGTCTGCCCATTGTTTGCATTTGCTCATTTTCTGCTCTTGTCTCTTTGTTTTTCTATTTAGAGCTCCTGGAACTGAACCTGGCACCTTCCATGTGGGAAGTGGAATCACAACTGCTTGAGCCACATCCACTTTATGTTCATTTGTTTTTGTTCATTGTCTGTCCATTGTTTTGCTCATTGTCTTGCTTGTTGTTTTTGCTCATTGTCTGCTGGTTGTTTTTGATTGATGTCTGCTTATCATCTACTCTTTGTTTTTCTTCTTTAGGAGGCACCAGGAACTGACCCCAGGACCTCCCATGTGGGAGATGGGTATTCAACTGTTTGAGCCACATCCACTCCCTTAAAGGGAATTTTGACAAGCAAATACTCTGAGTTTTGATGATGTCCAATTTATCAGTTTTTCCTGTTCTGATTAGGGCTTTTTATGTTTTCAGAGTGACTTTCACTACTTCAAGAGAACAAAGTTGTTCTACTATATTTTGGCCAAAAAAGAAATTAAATAAGACAAATAAATTTGGAGATGTGCCATAAATATTAGTTTACATTCACTGCAATACAGATAATGACATATTTAGAGGCATAAAACAGCACCCATTTATTATCTAGACAACAGTTGCTTTGCATGGTGGTGTCCAGTTCAGGTTCAGCATTTCAAATCCTAAAAGTAAGGGGTTGCCTGAGCTCCATTTCCCTGTGACTTTCAAGATCCTCTTCCAGAATCCCTTTTAGTATTGGTAGAATTAATTTTTCCTTGGTTGTAGGACTGAAGCAACAGTTATCTTTCTGGCTGTTGGCTGAGGATGACTCTCATTGCCTAAGGGCTCCAGTGAGTTTATAACCACATGAATCATGCACATCTTGATGTCTTAGTGTTTCAAAGCGAACAGCAGATGTACTTATGCTCACAAACTGCACCTTCAGCAGGTGACAAAGCTCTTTTAATGGCTCATCTAGGAAGTGAAGACCACCCAGCGTAACCCTATTTTTTATTAACTAATAGCAATGAGTTTCAGAACGTAATTCCATGAACAGAATCCCTTCATCTTTTCTATATAACTTAATCAAAACATGAAAGTACAGTCCATCATATTCATTATCATAATCATACCCAAGGGAAGGGTGCATACACCAAGGGACAGGAATTTGGAGGCCTTTTCTATATTTTGTCTTTAAAACCATGTTAATTATTTGGAAGTTTCAATATTATTAAAAATCAATTATTTCTAAGTTAATCTACAAGTGTAGTGAAATTCAATTAAAAACTCTTGCAGTTTTTATTTATTAGATATTGGTAAGTCATTTCTAATATTTATAAGAAATGAGTAGAAACTAAAATATAAACAAAACAGTTGTGAAAAAAGACAAAGCTGGAATTCTCACACTACTTGATTTTAAGACTTACTATAAAACTACAGTAATCAAAGGATCATCATATTCATGTAAAGTAAGACATATATCAATGTGACAGAATGCAGAATCCATAAATAGACAAATACATATAGGTGTAATTGTTGTTCAACAAAGAAACCAAGGCAATTTTATGAGGAAAGAAATTCTTTTCAACAAATCGTTCTCAAACTAAATATTTGTTCACGAATATAAATACAACTTGACAGGTGAATCGCCCACCCTCAAAAATCAATAAAAGTAAATCAAAGATGGAAAGTAAGAGTGATATTCTGAAATCTTGTGTGCTTAATATTGTCCTAAACTTCTTCCCATTTCTGTCACAGGCAAGCCATTCCTCAAAAACCCATCTGTTTTGGAGGCATCTGACCTTAATTACTTTTTAGGCTTGTTTGCTATTCCATGTCTTCAGCAGTCTGTTGTTCAAGAAAAATTGTAATTTTTTAGATTATCTTGCATTTTCTTGTTAGTGTTAATAAGCTTTCCATTTTTCAACATTCTAAGCCGTAACTGGGTTCTGTAACTCATTTTTATTTTTTGAAGTAAATTTTCTAATATTTTTAAATATATTTTTTAATTTTTGAAAAAGAAATCTAGATTACATAAATGTTACACAAAATTATAGGGATTCCCATATGCCCCACTTCCCACACCTCTCATACCCTCCCACATAAATGTCCTTCATTAGTGTGGTATATTCATTGAAATTGATTAACGCATCTTGGGGCTTTGCCATTAAGCATGGACCATAGTTCACATTGTAGTCTACACTCTCACCCACACAGTTCTGCATATTATGCAATGATATAAAATGGCCTATATCTGTCATTGCAGTGTCATTCAGGACGATTCCCAGGTCTTGAAAAAACCCCTGTATTACAACTCTTCTTCTCTTTCCCTTCCCCCAGAACCGCCAGTGGCTACTGGCTCCACATCAATGTTGTAATTTCTTCCATTGCTACTGGTTTCTCTTCAGACAATATAAATATTTTGCCTTTTACTGTAACTTACTTTTAAATGGCTTAGCAAAACAAACAAAATAAAACTGACTTTATGTACGTGTTTCTGTGTGTAGCTGTGTATATATGTGCATCTCTGTGTGCATATGTATGAATTTCAAAGAATATCTTTTTAATGACCTATAGTAGTAATAATGTGATAACCTTACACTATCCAAATTTATTTGGTTACTGAATTTTGGGTAGCAGTTTATATGAAATCACATTCTTCTATTCATTCGCACAATATGTGTTTAATTAGTTATTGTTGTATCCCAGGCACCAACCTAGCAAATGTGAATGTATTAAAGTATGAAGCACAGTGTTACAATTCTCCAGGTGCGCAGAGTGTATCAGGGAGAAATTACATGGAATTCAGTAAAAGCAACACAAAATCACATTCCCTACCATCCAAATTCAGTACAGGGAAGAAGTTGTAATATTCCTGTCAGGAGGTAAAGAATAGGGTTCAAAAATAGGTGACCACAGGATCTCCTGAAGTAAGGTTGTTATTTTCTGTAAGGAAAGGGAGTAAGAAAATTCCAAATGGAAGAGTGGGAGAGACCTCAAACTTAGGGAAGCAGGGTTATAAAGGTACTGACTAAGGAAAATACAGTGTTCTGGGGAAGGTGCAAGTCAAGCTTAATATCTTAGACATCAATGGGGTGAGGTGGAATGCAGTGAAAGAGAACATGGGCAGGTGGGCCATAGAAAATTCAGCTTATGTTTGAGCCTATAGCATGTTGGTTTCATTCTCCAGGGGGATGTTTTAAGACAATGAATTTGATGATCATATATGTAATATTGAAAGTCAATTGTGATATTTTCTAGAGTGTTTCCAGCCTGCAATTGTTAGGGAGGATGACAAAGAATTGAAATAATATGGTGGAAATGCGACATGGAAATCCAGAAAGAATGGTGAAATGAATAAGTAGAAAATTGGCATGAAGAAATTTTAGACCTTCATCTCATTGTTATTGGTAACTATTATTTTACTGATAGAAAGAAATTGTAATGAGTTTCTCACATAAATTGAAAACATCTATAAACTTCCTTAGAATGATGAATACTGAT
Organism: Cabassous unicinctus; assembly: GCA_029593785.1. Lineage (NCBI taxonomy): Eukaryota > Metazoa > Chordata > Mammalia > Cingulata > Chlamyphoridae > Cabassous > Cabassous unicinctus. The sequence goes on from JAQZBX010091437.1 coordinate 6,849, forward strand.
ATCCCTATGATAAATATGTAGGCATTAAGATTTAAAATTATTCAGTTCCTTTCCAAATTTAAAGAGTGAATATGGAATATTGTGTGACTCCAATCCAGGATTTCTGTTGAAGTTTGGAGCTATGTACTACAGAAAAATATGTTCTGAAATTTAATTCATTCCTGTGGGTGTGAACCCATTTTAATTAGATCTTTTTGATGAGGTTACTTTAGTTAAGTTTGGGTCTATGCAGTCTAGATGGGTCTTAATCTTATTACTGGCGTCCATTAGAAACAAAATTATATTCAGACAGGGAGAAAGCCACAAAGGAAGTACCCAGAATCTGAAAGTCAACACAACCTGAAAAAGAGGGGCAAGAGAGGCTGCCATGTGTAAGGAAAAGGTTCACCAACAGCCAGTCCCAGGATACCACTGTCATCTGGGAGCAAGTATTCCCTTGATGTTGTCTTGGTTTAAACTTTTCTTAGTCTCAAAACCATAAGCCAATAAACTCCCACTGTTTATGATAACCCATTGCATTGTATTACTTTAGCAAAAAGGGAACTAAAACAGTTGTTAATTCTAAAACCTTTCCTGGTAATATCATCTTAAAAGTCTTCTGCTGCTTCGTATATACATTTTACAAATTTTATTGTACTTTGTGTTTTTTCTTTTGTAGATTCCTAGTTTATTACTTCTTTCACATTATTCTTGGGTTGTTTACTCTATAAAGTGCCTTGACTCTGAAAAATAATGTCACTGCTTTTGTTTTTTGAATAAAGTTCTTTTGCTATTTCATTAGCTTTTCTAAGCATCAAGGGGATATAGCCATTGTTGGAATACCATCAGAACAAGAGAAGGTCTTTCATCATCACTGTCCACTCAGGCAAGACTTTGGCTTATGCTCTTTTCTTCCCACAAGTATATTTCATTCATTGCTCTGTCTCTCTGAATACTGGGCATTTTTAAAATTCTTTTTTAATACAGTGCAGAAAATGGTCATGCCCAAATGAAGCCCTACTTTATGTGCCAATGGAAATCTTCCCAAATGGAATGTTTGTGTACAATATCTAAATATTTTTGGAAAGATAATCTGATTCTGCAAATTTGATGTGTATTCATACCTAGAATAATTAATATAGGTGGAGGTGAAAAGAGCACACTATTAACAGAGACCCATGAGGCCATGGTGTGCTGAGTATGTGTGTTTGTGTGTGTCACAGATGGGTGTATATAGACCTGTAGCAGGGAAACCTGGCTCCATATATTCCATGTTTCCTGTGACTTTAACCAAATGGTCATACATGCCTGGGCTGACATCACCATCATTGACCCAGTAATGCATTTTACAACTGTGCTGCATTTCGGAATCCCCCATTATGATACTTTCTCTTACTCTAAGACTGTTCCTATGTATATATAATCTCATCATCTCAGAGGAATATAAAGCATTTTTCTACTGTTGTCTACTTAGATTTCTATAGAGTCTATGAGTACACTTTGTTTCTGTTGCTATGCAGATCACACATGCAAGTGAAACAGGCTCAGTGATGCAATCTGTGCTCACATTCATGCTGAACCCCTTCATCTATGGCCTGAGGATCAAAGACAGATGGGAAACCCTGAAAAAATTTCCTTGGGGAGGGAGGCATGAAAAGATTAATCTTCCTGTGGCTGAAAAAGGTCTCCTGAGTGCAGAGCTGTAAGCATCAGAGCCAGAATTTGAGATTCCGTGATCTGATTATTAATTATACTCTGACTGTTTCTATTTATTTCATGAAGTTTCCGTCTTTTAATTTAAAGAGCTCCCTTTAATGCACTTTTAAAAAAATTGTTTTAAAGATACTTAGATTACATAAATTTTACACAAAAATTATAGGAATTCCCATTTGTTCCACTCCCCACACCTCCCACACCCTCCTACATGAACATCCTTCATTAGTGTGGCACATTCATAGCAGTTGATAAACACATCCTGGGACTTTGTCATTCAGCATGAATCATTGTTCACATTGTAGTCTGCACTGTCTCCCACACAGTTCTGCATATATGTCAAGATATAAAATGGCCTATATCTGTCGTTGCAATGTCACTCAGGGCAATTTCCAAGTCTTGAAAAAGCCCCTGTATTACAACTGTTTTTCCCTGTTCCTGTCCCCAGAGCATCCAGTGGCCACTGGCTCCACATTGCTTGAATCACAATATGTCTATAATAGAATACCAGTAAGCCCACTCTAGTCCATAGCTTTTCCCCCAATCCCAAGGATTCTGGCATGGTGATGCCACTTCACCTCCAATTGAAAGAGGGCTTATATCCAATGAGGAAGATGGATGGGACTATCCTGCCTGCAGCTCCAGAATCTCTCCATTCCCAGGGATGACAGTTGTCCATCATCATCTCCCCACTAGTTTTACTGGGTGAGTCCAATGAGCTGTAGAGTATGTTGCAACTCTGCTGAGGTTCTAGGCCCAGCTGGCACATGGACAGCCCAAAGACTTGAGTCTCTGGACATACACCTACAAACTCCAGCATCAAATATAATATAGGTTTAAATACAAGGGGAAGATGAGCCATGTGCAGGGAAGACATAACTGAGTCCAACTCTGTCACTCTCAGGAGCACAAACTCCAAAGTAGTGCCCATTGGCAAGGCACCAAATTCCAGAGCTATCTGCCCTGATCATAGGACCAAATAACCACTATTTGGGTTATTATCCACTTTGGAAGTCTATGAGATCCTCCTGAGTTGTGCATATGCAGTACCTGTAGGATGACCTCCCGACTCACTTTGAAGTCTGTTAGCCATATAAACTCACTTGTATTTACATTTTTCCCCTTTTATTCGAGGTCTTTTTCTAGTTGCATTGCTAGTTGGTGCTTGGCAGCAATCTCTCAGTGCCAGGGAGGCTCATCTGCTTTATTAAGCTTTCTACAATCCAGTTGGTATCCACAATTTTTCCCTTTAACATTTTTCATTTTTTAAACAAGTCAATTGTATTGATACATATTAATAAACATAAAGTTCATTCAAAGAGTACAATCAATGGTATTTTGCTATAATTACATAGTGGTGGTTCATCACTTCAATCATTATTAGAACATTTTCATTATTTCAGTAATAATAGTAATTTTAAAAAGCAGACAAACACAAAAATTCCTTACCTCTCAAGCTCTCTACAGTTCTCCCACTGTACATAGCTGCTGTTTCTGGCTTTTCTATCCAAAGTATTTAATCAATGGCTTTTAGTATAAACACAAGGTTGTACATTCATCATTTCAAAAACTTTAGAATAATTTCGCTATCCAAAAAGAAAGACTCCACACCCCTCAGCATTCCTTCCTCAGACCTACATAACCAGCAATCTACCTTCTTCTTTTATATAAATGGAATCATGAAATATGTAGTACTCTGTATCTGGTCTCCTTCACTTAGAATAATGTTTTTCTGTCTGATATTAATATTTTGTACTATTAACTTACATTTGTTTAGCTTCAAAGAAAAATAGTCGTATATGCAATTCTGCCCAAATTCATATTTCACATAATATATTTATATTTCACATAATATATTTAGTTCATAATAAGGCAATCATACAGTATTTGTCCCTTTGTGTCTGACTTGCTTCATTCAACATAATTTCCTCTAGGTTCATCCATGTTGTCATATATTTCACTACATTTCTTCTTACCACTGCATAATATTGCATCATGTGTTTACCCCACAATTTTTCTATCAGTTGATGGACACCTAGGTTCCAACTTTTGTCTATCATAAATAACACTGCTATGAATATCAGTGTGAAGATATCTATTTGTGTCACTGCTCTCAGTTCTTCTGGGTCTATACCTAGCAATGGTATTGCCAGATCCCATGGCAATTCTATATTTAACTTCTTTAGGAACAGCCAAACAGTCCTCCACAGAATATATCAGTCTACATTCCCACAAACAGTGAATAAGTGTTCCAATCTCTCCACAGCCTCTCCAAATATTTACAGTTTTCTGACTTCTTAATAGTGGCCAGTCTAATAGGAATGAAATGATAGCTTATTGTACTTTTGATTTGCATGTCTCTAATCACTAGTGACAATGAACATTTTTTCATGTTTTTCTGCACCATTTGTATTTCTTATTTGGACAGTTGTTTTTACAAGTCTTTTGCCCATTTTTCATTGGATACTTTGCCTTTTTATTACTGAGTTGTATGATCTCCTTATCTATCGTGCATATTAAACCCTTATCAGATATGTGGTGGCCAAATATTTTCTCCCATTGAGTTGGCTGCCTTTTCACCCTTTTGACAAATTCCTTTGAGGTTCAAAAGTGTTGAAAATTGAGGAGGTCCCACTTATTTATTTTTTATTTTGTCACTTGTGCTTTGGGCTAAGGTTTGAGAAACTACCCCCTACCACAAGATCTTGAAGGTGTTTTCCTACATTTTTTTCTAAGAGTTTTATGGTAGATTTTAATATTTAAACCCTTGATCAATTTGAATTAATTTTTGATTAATGTGTGAGATAGGGGTCTTCAACTTATCTCATTTCTTTTTTTATTAATTAAAATCTTTATTTAGGAGAGCAAATGTGGAAGGTTAGGCAATGCTCCCTCCACTTCTATTTTTTGGAACAGTTTAAGCAGGATTGGTGTTAGTTCTTTCCAGAAAGATTGCTAAAATTCACCTGTGAAGATATCTGGTCATGGGCTCTTATTAGTTAGAAGAGTTTTGATGACTGATTCATTCCTGTTACTTGTGATTGGTCTATTGAGTTCATCATTTTTTTCCCATCAGTTTGGGCTGCTTGTGCATTTCTCAAAATTGGTCCATTTCATCCACGTTATTCATCTTGTTGGCATACAATTTTTCAAACTATCCTCTTATGGTACTCTTTATATCTGTGGGGTCATTGGTGATATTCCCCTCTCTGTTTCTAATTTTTTGAATTTGTGTCTTCTCTCTTTTTCTTTGTTAGTCTAGCCAAGGTTTTTTTACTTTTATTAACCTTCTCAAAGAATCAGTTTTTGGTTTTCTTAATTTTTATATTATTTTATTATTTTCAATTTCTTTTAACTCTGCTAAAAGATTAGCTCTGCTAATCTTCTTGTTTCCATCTTTCTACTTGCTTTGGGATTAGTTTGTTGTTCTCTTTCTAATTTCTCCAGGTGGGCAGTTAGGTCTTTGATTTTACCTCTTTCTGCTTTTTTAATATAGATATTTAAGGGTATAAATTTCCCTCTCTGCACTGCTTTTGCTGCATCCCTTATGTTTTGATATGTGTGTTGTCTATTTCAATCATTTCAAGGTATTTACTGATATCTTTTGCAATTTCATCCTTGACTCAATGATTGTCTAAGATTTTGTTGATTAACTTCCATATCTTTGTGCCTAATCTGGTTCTCTGCCCCTTACTGATTTACAGCTTCATTCCATTTTCATATGAGAAATTATTACTTTGTATAATTTCAATCTTTCTGAATTCATTGAGAATTGCTCTGTAACCTAGTATGTGATCTATCCTAGAGAATGATAGATGTGTGCTCAAGAAGAATGTATATCCCAATGTAT
>JAQZBX010091438.1:0-12391 GCA_029593785.1 Cabassous unicinctus
CATGTGTTCACCAAAAGACTTGCATAAAAATGTTTATGGCAGTATTATTCATAAGAACGCAAGATTGGAAACAACTCAAATGGTGTACAGCAGCAGAATGAACAGAACATTGTCTGTTTATGAAATGAAATGGCATAGGCGTGAAGGTGAATTACAGCTACACCCAACAACATGAATGACTCTCACAACGTCGTGCTGTGTAAAGATGGCAGAAGTACATAATTTTACACAATATATGATTCCATCTATATAAACTTTTGAAATAAGCATAAGTAATCTAGGGTGTGATAAGTCATTGGGGAAAAGGAGAGGAAGAGAGCATGTGGGGGTTCCTGGAGCATGGATATTTTTCTATTTCTTGACCTGGATGGTGGTTGTATGTTCACTTTGTTCATTAAGCTGCACACTTATCAGTTGTGTACTTTTCTGTATGTTTTGTTATAGTTCAATAAATATGTTTAAAAAATCAAGGCCCCACTACTTACCCAGCAAAGGGTAACCCTCATTTCTGTTGCAGATGAGATACGCCATACCAAACATGCTGAAAGGAAGAAGAGAAGAAAAGATGTTAGATTCAAAACACGGAAATGTTGAGGGCAAGAGAGATAATTTTCAGTTTCCAGAAAGTCTCTGTTTAATCTCTAACAAGAGAATATCCCCTGACTCAAGGGTTGCAGATACCAAGAGGAGGGGAGAGGAGATGTTCTTATTTGGTAACAGAGTCCAACAACTTACATAGCAGCCTTTACCACAGCATTTGGCACAGTGTTCAATAAATGCTTAGTGAATCTGCATTGATAATAACTGGCCCCTTCCTGGGGAAACCAGAAACCCAATGTGTGACCCAATAGGTTTGGATGTGGTATAGACTATCACATTACAGAGAAACTCCACCAATCAATTGTTCAAACAGTAACAGCTTACTGTTAATGAGTTCATGCTGTGTGCCTGGCTTATATCATTTCCCTTAATTCTCACAAAAACCTTATGGAGAAGGTACTATTATTATGTCCATTTACAAATTAGGAAATTGGAGGCACAGAGAGTTTAACTTGCCCAGGATCCCATGGCTAGTGGTGACACAGGACGTAGACAGAGGCAGTATCTAAACCTAGGCCAGGGTGCATACACTTGTCTACTCCATAATACTATCTCTTGAAAGAGCCTTTTAGTCAGAATGATGATTCCTTTCTCTGTCTTACCTTACTACTTTGATATTCCTCTGTTATAGCACATATCAAAGTCTTCCATGTAATGTACAGCTAACTTTGTATGTGTTGTGTTCCCCATTAGATTATGAATTTCCAGGCCTAGTTCATGTCTGTATCTTTATTTCTACCCTATCTTATCTGCAGAGATGATTAGGGAGATCATGAAGAGTGCAGGCTTTGGGATCAGATAATCCTGGTTTTGTGTGGTAGACTGACTCCATTAATGGCCCCAGTTCTTCACCTCTACCTGTATCTATCTTCGCTCTTTGCTATGTAACTTTGCAATGCACTACACTCTGGACTCAACCTTGAGAACTACTTTGGCCAATGGGATTTTAGCAAATATGACACAGGAAGAGGCCTGAAAAACACTTGTGCATTGGGGCTTGTTCTCTCTTACTCCTCTGATTTTGCCATGACAATAATCCTGGGGTAGCCTGCTGGAAGATGAGACACATAGAGCCAGATTGTCCCAGTTATATAAGCCAAACTGCCCAGTTATGTCAGCTGAGGTCAAACTAGATCAGCCATCAACCTCCTGAACCCCAGGCATGTGAACAAATCCAACCAAGATCAGCCAAATCTAGTCAAGATCAGCTGAACCCCACATATTTATGAGATAGATAAATATTTATGGTTGGATACAACTGAGATTTTGTAGTTGTTCGTAATGCAGCATTAACTGGCAGTCTGAATCCTGGCTCCGTTATTTTGCTTACTAGAGGTATGGACAAGTCACTTAATATCTCTGAGCTTCCATTTTTAAATCTATAAAATAGAGATAATAATAGTTTTATCTCATTTGGTTGATATTAAGAGTAAATTATATATTTTCTGGTAAATGCTTAGCATTTAATAAATGTTCATCAAAATTATTATTATTTTATTTATGCAAACAACATTTATAGATGACCTACTTGTGTCAAGGACAGTGCTAAGCTCTGGGAACACAGGGGTAAATAATAAAGACTCCTGGAACCAATGCAGCCCTGGTTCTGTTATCTGACCCTTTGAGACCTAGATTCTAGCTTGCTAATAGAAAGAGTAACACCTTTCTATTATCCATGCTATTCATTCATTCATTCATCCATCCATTTATTCATCATTGAGTGCCTACTAAGTGCCAAGCACTGAGAATATAAGGATACACAAGAAATAGTCACTATCCTCAAATATTTCACAGTGTAGTAAGTGAAAGCCTTATCAAGACAATAATTGTGATATAGTGTGATGAAGGTGCTAATAGAGGTGAATGTAGATAGTTACACAGAAGAGAAAAGAGATCAATTGTCTGATCTGGGACAAGGTGGTTTCAGAGACAGCTTCATAAAGGGGCAGAGCCTTGAGCTGGATTTCAAAAATTGACAGTGGTTTTCCCAGCATATGGAGGGGGTAGGTGAGGGGTGGTGAGGACAATTCACTTAGACATCCCGGAAGAGGAAATGAGGTTGGAAAGGCAGGTGATTACCTTGCATGCCATTGCAAGAAGGTTGAATATTATCATAAAATGATTTGAAGCCTTTGAAGGATTTTAAGCCCCAAGTGATACCCATACACCTAAGCCAGGCTCATTGTTAATGTAACTGAAGACCTAGAGGAAGAACAACATCTTAGACTCTTTTATTCCTTTCAGTGCCTGGGCACACATTGGACATGATATATAAATATATAATTTATGGTTGGTGATTGGTTCCATTTGGGTCCAAGTAGATTCTCAAATGGGGGGAGTCTCTGTTCTGTTTGTACAACCTTTGAAGAATTACCCTCAGATTCTTAGAACTGAGGATGGAATGGAATCTTCCACCACGCTCTATTATCTGTAGGAAGGAGGAAAGATGAAGGATTTCAAAATCTGGCCTTGGTCTGGGGAAAGGATAGATTTAAATGTCTTGAATTGGCTTCAAATCTGAAATGGATGATTGCTTACTTTATTATCATAATTCTCCCACTTCTTCTTTACTGAAAAATACTGCAAAGTCAAGATACCACACTCACACTTTCTCATTAAGGCCCAAACACTGATAGACTGGTCCAGAATCTGCAACACCTTTCATAACCTTCTTTGGAAGCTCTTTAAAAAAGTAGGCCGGTAGGTTGCTGCCATTGTAGGTGACAGAGTCACAGGTCACAATTCCTGGGTAGTACATCATCATCCTGGCAGCTATGTTCACTTTTTGACCAATGACTATAACAAGAAGGAGAAAGGCAAATAGTAGGGAGAAGACAGCTACTGAACTGAATGTAACTTGAGACATACTGTCCCAAATGGCATTTTTATTTTTTACTCCTTTTCCTCTCATGAATGACACACACATCTAGCCTTCAACTACTTGTATTTAGCCAATGGCTGTTACAAAAAATGCAGGGAGTTAACTCAATTAGCTATCAGCAAAGTTTATACTTCATCTGGGAGGTCAAGGGGATGATCAGCTAAGGGGCAGAAGGGCCTTGAATATGGAGAGGGTTCTCTAAGTGGGATGGCCACAGGTATGAGGGCTCTCAGATGAGGTCTAACTAGTCTCTGCCAGAAGGTAATCTAACACAAGCTTGGTCCTGGGGCATTGACCCACAAATGAAGCACAAAATGGTGTCTGTATATTCCTGTGCATGAACCTTCATTTGATGTTTTCTTGAGTACATAAATGGGTATGGAAGGGGTATGAGTGTGGGATTTCTTTAGGGGATATTGTAAGATACAATACACTGTAGTGCACAGACTCTGAAGCCAGACTGTGGGGATTTGAGCTCCAGCTTTACCTCTTACTACTATGTGCAAATTACTTGGGCAAATTACTTTAACCCCCCATACCTCAGTTTCCTAATCTATAAAATGGTGATGATAATGGTACATACCTCAGAAGGTAATTTGTGAAGATTAATGAGTCAATACACATACATTATTAAATATTGCACTTTAACATAAACTTGAATAGTTCTGATCAAGATAATCCTTTTTTTTTTTTTTTTAACTGCTTATCATGGAGAATTTTGACCATACAATAAAGCAGAACAGTACAATGAATTTCCACATACCTATTATCCAGATTCAACTATTAACCTATGGCCAATCCTGTCCATCCTCACCCCAATCCATGCCCCACCCTGAAGACTATCTCAGGTGTTGTATCATTTCAGACATTACCTGTTTCAATATAGAGATACTTTCAGATGTCTTACTTTTGAACATCTTAAACCTTAATAGCATTAAAGAGGGAAGTAATAGTAAGAGCAGTGAAATCCTTAGATAACACCTACTTACCATTCTTTTTTTTTTTTTTTAGGTACCAGGGATTAAACCCAGGACCTTGTATACGGAAGCAGGTGCTCAACCACTTGAGCTACATCAGCGTCCCTATTCTTTTTGAGATACTCATTTTTCAATAATGGTGATGTTAATAAGCTTTAAGAAGCTGTCCTAACCTAGTCCAAGAATTAAGATGAGTAATTTTAATGTTAACAGGAAATTATTTTAAAGGCCCCTTATTTCATGAACATATAGTGTACCACTGCTCCCTGCCAATAACTATTTCTTATACTTATCCATAGCCCCAGAAATGCACACTTTGTGAGCATCAAGCTGTGAATGGGAAATGCTACATGGCTTGGTCCCATTCGGAAGACCATACACTTTCTGAGGTCAGGGCCCATACCTTTCTTATTTTTGTGCCCCCTCCCACAAAGCCCAATGGCAAGGCACTGTGTTTGCTGAAACAGAGATAAACTAGCTCATCACACCTGTGTACTCATGTCTCACAGAGTGTCCAACAATTCCACAGAAGACAATTCCGCTGGCAACTCCGATGGATACAGTCCTGGTACAGGGGAGAAACAGAGTTGTGGGAAAAGGGATAAAGGAAACGAGCATAGAGAAAGTGGGAAGGGTATGGAAATGATGATGAATGGGGTGGGAAGGATTTTCAGTAAATCTCTACTTTTTGTAGTTAGTTCCGGGCAACTGGGCATGGCATATAGATGGGAAGAAGGGACAGTTTGAGAAGGGATCCTGGGATGCAGGACTAGATTTTTAGAAGTGGTAACTCAGTTCACTTTTCATCTATTTTTATGTTCACCTGAGTTACTTTTTTGGAAAATAGTCCTTCATCACCCCAAATGGACTTTCAATGCAAAGGGACTGTGGCTGTGAACAATTTATCTCTGTTAGTGCTAAAAAGAACAAAATCATTATTTTGAAAGGCTTTGACCCAGATAAGGTGTGTGGCATCAAAATCTAACTTTACTAATACTTGAGGACAGCTACATATATAGATGACTTGGGGCTGATGAGGTGGAAATATTTAGGGCAAAGAGTAGTACCTGGTAGGGTAGACCAATGCAGCATTATCAGGGCACTAGGGCTTGGGAATCCTGAAGGCACTGGGCTCTTAGACAGGGAGGGTTGGGGATGGTAAACCTTACCTTCTTGACGGTTTTACCTTGAATGGATCATTTTGAGGCCAGATCAATATGTAAATTTCCAACCCAAGCACTCACTTCGCCTCCCAATTATTAAAAATCAACTCAGGTCTCAACATGATGTTGGGAATTTGACCTCTCCAGGAAGTGAGCCAGAAGTATAGGGAAACAACCCAGTTAAGTTTTCTTGCAAACCTGGAACATTCTGACTTATTCGGAAGTGTGTCCTTTTTCCAGCTTGCCTTTACCATCCCCCTATTGTAATGCCTCCTGATTGGAGATTGCCTACTCTACTAATCCATTAGGTGAATAATCAATGCAGGCAGGAAGGGCACGCAGTCAAAGAGAACACTCTCCTTCCTTTCTGTTCTCTTATCTCCCCATATTCTACAAGGGGGTCAGGGACCACCAGATGGGATCAGAGCCAATACTCACTCAATTTTGTGGACCTGAGAGCAGAAGTCAAATATATCCACAGCACTTTCCAAAGCATGAGTGACCTCATCAGGTACTTTTTCCCCAGGGAAACCAAACACACAGAGAAATGAGCAGCCCTGTGAAGGAGAGAATCAGCAAATAACTAGCAGACAGATCAGATAAATAACTGATCTGATTAAACTGGATCAGCTGGAAGGCCCAGTGGAGTTGGCAGCAATTTTCACTTTCTGAATCCGACTTCATCAAGATTTCTCTCAATCCTATCTTAGTAGTAGTAAACATCATATAACTTCTGGTGCATCATCAACAGTAGGGCTTGTGTCCTTGGAAAGGGTTTTGCCCTTGCTTTTGCTTCAGAGATAAGAATGAGTTATTTATGTGCACTCTCCTGTCTCCTCTTTCCTGGGCCAAGGTCTTATGTTGCAAGATGCTAAATTTAAGCCTAAGATGCAGCCCAGGGCAGTGGAAAAGGCACCAGCTCTGGAATCAGGGAATTTGTATTCTCAGGCCACTTCCCAACTGTGGAAATTTGGATAAGTCAATTTCATACCATGAACCCCAGTTTCTCAATCTGAAAATGGACATAATACAGACATACCAGGGTTGTTTTTGGCTAGTAAAAGGACTAATGTTATGTACCTTAAAAAAGACTTTGTAATAGTCTTTTCAGATATTATTATTATTAATAAGCTGGGAGTAGTTTTTGTTGGCATAGAACTGTTCTAAAATCAGAGATTAAAGTCCAAAACTTGACATTTTTAGTATCTGTCACTTAAAAAATGACCTAAGTCAGATACTGTTATCTGTAATAAAACAGCATAATAAATAAAAAGCAATGGGTTAAAAAATTGAGTCTATAATTGTTATATCCTTACAAAATGCAAAAGAACATTAAAATGCTTCAATTTCTTCCACCCTCTTCATAAAGAATCTGATCAAGTGTCAGATTTGAAAAGGGGCTAGGCTGTGTCTTGATGTGAAGGAGGAAGCCCTGATTCCACATATATGTAAAGACTAGAGGACAGCCGCTTTGGGGGCACCAGTTGGTGTGCTTTGCTTGGAAATTTTGCCTAGTGTCTTGGCAAGGTGAGCATTTGACTCACTCTGTTCCCTTTGACACACTCCCACAATGATAACAGCAGTTCGCATTTGTGAGCCAGGCTGGCAATAAGTGCTTCACACACATTATATCATTAGAGGAAAATACCATCCCCATTCAAAGATGAATAAATCAAGGCTCTGAGAAGTTCAACGACTTGCTGAGGTCACACAGCTACACTTGTTGGGTTTATGTTTGCAGGACACCAAAGACATTCTCTTAGATTCTCTCCTCTTTACTTATGATACTTGTGAATGAATACAGATGATACTATAAATGCCAGGGTGGAAGCAATCACTCTCTCAGAACTCTCCTAGCACAGAGTTTATTCTTCTCTAAGAGAATTTGTTCTTTCTGCCTGGTTGTATGGCAATGTGTGCGAGTTATTCATCCTTGCTACCCAGCCCTAGTTTTCAGTTTTACAGGAAATGCTCAATAAATGCTGTAGCCATTTGGCAGTTTGATGTAATTATGAATTCCAAAAATATATATATTGGATCATGCTTATAAACTGCTATGCTAATCTGGGCATGATTAAGTTATGATTAGGGCGTTAACTGGGCCACATCAGTAGGGCATTAAACCCCACCCCTTGGTGGGTGGGGGAATCAAATATAAAAGGCATGGCAAAGGACAGAGTTGAAGCAGTTTTGATGTTGGAGTTTTGATGTTGGAGAGAAGGCCCCATGAGAAGAGAAGCGAGTCGTTCACCTGATAGTCTACAGCTGACCTTGTGGAGGAACCAGAGGAGCTGAGCCGGGAGAGAAATGCAGCTCCGGGAAGAGAGGAACCCAAGAAGCCTGAACCTGGCAAACGTCGGCAGCTGTCTTGCTCCAACATGTGGCAATGGACTTGGGTGAGGGAAGAAACTTAAGCTTTATGGCCTGGTAACTGTGGACTTCTACCCCAAATAAATACCCTTTATAAAGACCAACCCATTTCTGGTATTTTGCATTAGCACCCCTCTGGCTGACTAATACAAATGCTTATCAAATTAATGAATGAGTGGGGGTGGGGCAGTAATTAAATGTTCTGCTCTTAAGATATGACACCTGAGGTGGAGAACCAAGTGTAACACTTCTGTGCTAGTTTGCTTATCACATCGTTTTTTCTCTGAACTAATTAAGAGTAGATTAAAAACACTGGGGACCTGGAAGTGAACTGAGGATAAAACTGAAATAGGAACTATCAGTGCAGATCTGGCAGATGGGATTATTAGAAACAAGCTTCTGAGAAATGAAGGTTACTAAACACCTGACCATCCCTGGGAAATGCATTAGACGCTGGGCTGGAGACAAAATTTATATGTTTAGTGAGCATAGTGTTAGGAGAATAGTGGGTAAGAACCAAGAATGTGAAAGCAGATTGCCGGATTTGCAGCCCAGCCCCACCTCTTGCCAGCTCGGTGACCATGAGAAAATCAATCTCTCCTTGTCTCAATATCCTCCTCTTTAAAATGGGGATAATAACAAGAATACTTATCTCTTAGTACATGAAGACTAAATGAATTAATACATACAAAGTGTTGAGAACAATGCCTGGCACATAGTAAGTGCCATATCCATCATGTAAGCTGTTATAATTATAAATAAAGACGGATATTTTTAGATTAAATTTCTAGTATTTATTCCCTGCATCTCACCAATGTCCTTGGGCATGAATGCTAACTTCAAACTACTGGTAGGTTCCCATCTCTTAGCTCACATTTACCTTGTCAAACATGAAGACTTTATTGATTTGTCCCCGGAAGACCTTCAGAACAGAAGTGATGTGCACACATGCATCCTGGATGGCCTGGCCTATGTCTTCTGCTTTGTCTTGGTCCTTAAACATCAGGTTCACAAACATAATTGTCACTGGGCGAAGCTCAGACAAATAACCTCGAAGCTGCCTGTCGTCAATCTGTAAGGTAGAGAGTTTTCCTTAGCATCGGCAGTGGATTCTTCCTCATGAGACCACCCCCAGCCCCATACCACCAATTGTCATCAGGAGTAAAGTAGCCTTTTGAGATCCTCTGCAGAAGGTGAAGTTTATTTGAGCATGTAAGGAAAACATGGCCGAGCCAGCCCAGAGTGGAGCAGATGGAAATGAAACATACTATCAAAATCCATTTCAATGGGACTTACATACTTGCTAATTTTTAGTTGGCAATCATTCCCTTGCCCCAGCTGCTAGCTCCTTCAGGCTGATATGTGGCATCACAATTATAGAAAAAACTACCGTGCCTTTTGACTCTCTTATTTTTATAGTTTGGGAGAAGAATGTGATTCTGCCTTACATTTTCACAGCCTTGTACCTCTAGAATACTTTCACATTCTATTCCACTTTATCCTCAAACAAAATAAATTAGCCAGGAGTGGATGTAGCTCAAGAGGTTAAGTGCCTGTTTCCCAAGTACAAGGTCATGGGTTTGATCCCTGGTACCTCCCCAAAACAAACAAATTAAATAAACCAACTCTTATGGGGGAGTGGATGTAGCTCAGTGGTTGAGCGAGTGCTTTGCACAAATGAGGTCCTGGGTTCAATCCCTGGTACCTCTTAATAATAATAAAATAAAATTAGCATTACTAAACCCATTTTTACTAATAACTGAAGTATTATAGATAAATGAAATATGAAAAAGTAACACAACTTTCCCAAGTAGCAAACCAGCAGCAAACCAGAACTCAGATCTCCTGACTCTGAGTCCAACATTCCATCTGTCATATGATCCTGCCTCATTGGCATGGAATATTTCATTTAGCTTCCCTCTTCTCTCCAAGCCTATTCACAGAAGACAGAGAAAAAGGAGAGCATTCCCAAATTATTCCTGCCAGTCATCCTTCCTGAATTTTGTTAAATTAAGTGCATATAGAAAACCAATGGGGAAAATCACTGTATTTCCTTCCCCAAAAAGGACAGAAGTCATACAATGTATCTTCTCCACTCACAATGGAAGAAAGCTAGAAACCCATAGCAGAGGAAGAACTCACAAATTCACAAATATATGGAAATTAAACAACACACTCTTAAAGAACCAAGGGTCAAAAAAATCACAAGGGAAATTAGGAAATAGCTTGTGACAAATGAAAATGAAAACACAACATATCAAAATTTATGGGATGCAGCAAAGGTAGTGCTGAGACAGAAATTTATAGCTCTAAATGCCTACTTTAAAAAAATAAGATCTCAAATCAGAGACCTAACCTCAGACCTAGAGGAACTAGAAAAGAAGAGAAAACTAAATCCCAAGCAAGCAGAAGGAAGGAAATAACAAAGATGAGAGCAGAGATTAATGAAATAGAGAATTTAAAAAACAATACTGAGAATCAACAAAACCAAAAGTTGGTGCTTAGAAAAAAATTTTAAAAATTGAAAAACCTTTAGCTAGACTGACAAAGAAAAAAAGAGAGAGGCTGCAAATAACTAAAATAAAAAAGAGGGGACATTATCACTGACCCCATAGAAATTTTTAAAAAAAAGATTATAATAGAATACCATAAAAAACTATGCACCAACAAATTCAGTAGCCTAGATGAAATGGACAAATTCCTAGAAACACACAAACTACCTACACTAACTTAAGTAGAAATAGACAATCACAAGTGACCAATAACAAGTAAAGAGATTCACTAATCAAAAACTTCCCAATAAAGAAAATCCCAGGCCAGATGACTTTGCTGGTGAATTTTACCAAACATTCCAAGAATTTACATCTATCTGCTCAAAATTCCAGAAAACTGAAGTGCAGGGAACACTTCCAAACTCAGCCTGTAAGGCCAACATCACCCTCATGCCAAAGCCAGTGAAAAATACCACAAGAAAAAAAAAAATCTGACCAATATCCCTTAGGAATATTACAACAAAATACTAGCAAACTGAATCCAACAGGACATTTAAAGAATTATACACTATGCTCTAGTGGGATTTATTCCAGGTATGTAAAGTGGTTCAACATAAGAAAATCAATAAATTTAATATACCATTGAATTGAGAGCTCAGAAATCAACCCTCACATTTATGGCCAACTGATTTTTGACAAGGGAGGACCACATTAACAGAAAAAAGGGAAAAAAACACATAATCATTTTAGTTGATACAGAACAGGGATTGGCAAAATCAGTACACCTTCCTGATAAAAACACTCAGAAAACTAGGAATAGAAGGAAACTTCCTCAATGTGATAAAGGGCATATATGGAAAACCCACAGCTAATATCACACTCCATGGTGATAGACTGAAAATTTCCCTTTGAGATCAGGAACAAGACAAGGATGCCCACTATCACACTGTTAAACAACATTGTACTAGAAGTTCTAGCCAGAGAAATTAGGCAAGAAAAAGAAATAAAAGGCATCTAAACTGGAAAAGAAGAAGTAAAACTTTCTCTATTTACAGATGACATGATCCTATATGTAGAAAATCTTTAAAATTCTGCAAAAAAGCTGTAAGAGTTAATAAATGAATTCAGCAAAGTGATGAGGTACAAGATCAATATGCAAAAATCAGCAGTTTCTATACCCTAGTAGTGAACAATCTGATGAGAAATCAAGAAAAAATTCCATTTACAATAGCAACTAAAAGAATCAAATGTCTAGGAATAAATTTAATAGAGGATTAAAGGATTTGTTCACAGAAAACTACAAAACATTGCTAAAAGAAATCAAAGAAGACCTAAATAAATGGAAGGACATTCTGTGTTCATAGATTGGAAGATTAAATATCATTAAAATGTTAACACTATCCAAAGTAATTTATAGATTCAATGCAGTCACAATCAAAATTCTAACAACCTTCTTTGCATAAATGGAAAAGCCAATAGTCAAATTTATATGGAAGGGTAAGGGGCCCAAAATAGCTAAATCCGTCCTGAGAAAGAAGAATGAAGTTGGAGGAATCACACTTCCTGATCTTAAAACTTATTACAAAGCCACAGTAATCAAAACAGCATGGTGGGAAGCGGGTGTGGCTCAGTGGATAGAGCCCCCGTTTACCATATGGGAGGCCCGGGTTCGCGTCCCGAGGCCTCCTTGTGAGGGCACGCCGGCCTGAGCGGTGCGGTGGGCTGATGCAGCAACCTCACAGCAGGAAGCGGGTGTGGCGCAATGGATAGCGCACCCGTTTACCATGTGAGAGGCCCCGGGTTCGCTTCCCGGCGCCTCCTTGTGGGGGCGGGCCGGCTCGCGCAGCGCTGTGGGCTGATGCGGCAAGGCCTCGCAGCAAGGGGGAGATAAGCGGACACAGAGAAGAC
>JAQZBX010091439.1:0-12390 GCA_029593785.1 Cabassous unicinctus
TTATAGTAACTGTAGATGAATTCTTTCATTCCTCCTTTGTTACATTGTCCATAAAATTATATTTGATTTAGATGTGAGTATGTATTTTGAGTTTCCTTCTTTTCACTCTGGTTAATTTTCTCTCTTGCACACAGAATCTAAGAAAATCATTCCAGCTGACAATACTCCTACCCACAGCATCCTTTCACCATCCAGCATGAATTCCAATATTTAGTGATGGGTTCACATTCTGGCCAAGTCTCTTTCCTCTATACTTTTCTAGGTTTCAGAAATCTCCTCATCCATCAATAATTATGCTAACTTCATGTATTAAATTGTGCTTGTCTTGAAGCAGTTCAAAGTGTAAATTTCAACATTATATTTTATTGCTAAAACCAGTTATGTTGAAGTAGAATTTAAGTACTATTTAATTTTCATTTGTCAGAAACCTAGAATTAAGAATTATAATTATACTTGTTTAGAATTTGTATTTTATTAATATTTTCTTTATATAAAATTCCTTGTCTTTACAAATATATTTTTAAATTCTTGTGACCATATTTACATATATGGTAATAAAAATGTTGTATTGCTTACATTGATTTTATCCAGATGAATTTTATTATAGTTTATTGCAAAATATTTTGTGCAAGTTGTTTTCTATAATATCCTTTCTATTATAGGTAGTTTCTTTTAATATTCTCAATCTCTAAAGTAAAGAAATTAGGCTAAGTAGATAACTTATTATCTATGAAAACCTTACTCAGTGGTTAAGTTGAATACAAATGACCTATGGTGCATGTTACTGAATTAACCCAGACATACATATTGTTTTTTTAAATATTTTTAAATATTTGCTTTATCAGAATCATGCATTAGCCCTTGGTCATTAAAGTCTCATTCCTTTCTTCCATCTCTTCAGATTGCATCTTTCTCCTCAGTCTATAGAAAATCTCAAGTTTAATTATGCTAAATTTACCACAATCTTATCCTTCAAAATGCATCATGAATAGTTATGGCCACACAGAGAGTTCAGGGTTTTTCCTTTATGCCTTATTACCTCAGGGATCTTTAGGAAGCATTTATTTCACAATTTTAAATTCTGGACAATAACATAATGAATGGGATTACTAATTCCTTATTTATTCTTAAAAAGATGATATATGGTAATATATTAAAATGATCAGCATAGAGCATGGCTGCTTTGTAATATCCAGTAAAAAGATATCAGAAATTGCTCATTTTAAAAACTTCACTGGAAATCTTTACATTTCTATTGATGTTTTAATATTGATTTTATTTACTTTCATAGATTTCCATGAAATGTCATCATAACTCTTTTTTGCCTGTAAATTTCTTAGCTCTCTTTCCAAATCTGGCTCAAGAAATATCTCATACTTGTTGATTCCACTCTTTCAATATCAAGGGAATCTTGGTAACAATATATTTCCAATATTTTGAGTCAAACTGTGTATTCACAGACAGATCTTCAGGTACCATATTTTTAAAAATGTAAAGTTAATTGAATCAGAAAAATCCAGTCTACCTTATGAGCACAAATGTGTCATATGGGGAAGAAATAATTAAGTGTGCAAATGATCTAGAGGCATAAGAGTGTTGTGTCAGAGAATTATTCATTGGTAATATCAAAGAAATAAATTGAATATTATATACAAATATACCTGAAAAATCAGAGAAGATTATCTTCCATAACCTGAATATACCTTTGAAGTATTTAAAAGATTGATAACATCCATGATCCTGCCACTTCCTTCACTGAATAAAATTCATGGAATCTCTTATCAGGTGGACATACTTTAAACAACCATTCTGCTTCTGGATTCTTTATATACATGTTTTTTCTTTTGGAAGGACACTTATGGGTCATACCTTCCATGGGACCTGGTTAACTTTCAGTCTTAGTCAAGAGAACCAGCTTTCTATCTATTGTTATTTGGTAAAAAAATTCCTTCTCTATACCCTTGAGATAAATTAAATTTGTAGTAATGTTTCTTTGAAATAAAATAAGTAAATTTTTTTTGTTAAACTGATTATTCATTAATGTTTCCCAATTCACAGGTGAGTCAATATATTTTCAACTTTATATCAGAACATAAATGTCATTTTTTAGGTAGAAAATCCATAAAATCTTGTTAATCCTAAAAAATAGTTTTTCTAACAATTGAGTACTAACATTATGGCATTAAGGAAAATCATATGCAGATTAAAAATTACTGAAAAAATAAAAATCAATTTTAACCAGCTACTAAATTTAAGAAAATTAAATACTCTAAAATTGATTTTAAAAGGAAAATATGTAAAAAATAAAAATTAAAAAGTGGTTGTGGCACAGAGTGGCACTCACTCACCAAATGTGTTTTGAATAGATCTTCGCACATAGGATGTAATCACTAAAGTTAGGTTCCCTTCAGGATGTAAATTATTACCTCTAGAAGACTTTAAGGAATGAGGAAACAGTCATTGTTCTGAATTTTTTATTAATGACTGGCAATCTGGAAAGAAGTATAATTTGTGGCAGGCTAAGAAATTCTATGGAAAATCTTTGAATTGAAGGCCCAAAAATAGATGTCTCTATGTACCTCTACAGTTTACCATCAGAGTTATAAAAACCAGGCTGAAGTTTGGTGAATAGTGATTAGAAGTCAAATCTATAGAAGCAGAAATCCCCCTTTACATTTTGACACCCTCTTTAACTTCTGAATTAATAGAACTGAACTGTATTCTCATATTGGCTTTTTTCATTTAAACTGTTGCAATATTTTCTTGGTTGAAAAATATGAAGAAAATACAGTCTCATGCAAATATATGGTTATGAAATGAAAGGAGTATATTCATAACAGTTTTAGAAAATTGTCATATTCTTCTGATGTTACACCAAAAGTCAACAAATGGTAGTTTCTTAAAGAAGGCTTGCAATTTTTAATCTGACATCATATTAACAACTTTTCATACTCTGTAAGATTTAAATTCATTAATCTATTAAGGCATTTTGAGAGTATCTTATACTCATGCATGATTTCATAACATCATGAAGTTTCAACTGGAAAATATTGGTTCACAGAGTGATGCCGATATTCCAAATACTGTGTATTTCATTATATCTTACCAAAATAATTCACATTTATTAAAATTGAAAGAGACCAAAATCAGTCATATGACATATGTTACACTAGAGCTTTAATTTTTAGATTGAGCTAACAAATGATATTTATTTTTAACTATATAATCTCATTCCTGTAATTTCTTGCATGGAGCTGTGCATCATTACTTATTCATGAAAAGTGTCTTTATCACAAATTAGGTTCCTGTTTTCCACTCCCTAGCAATTTCCTGTTTCTTGCTTCCTAACAAGCTCCTGTTTTTCTTCTTCCTCTAATAAAACATACACTGGATGGAGAAGCCTGAGGCCAAGGGCACTTTAAGGAGCACATTCAAGGTGGGCGAAAACAGTTGCTATGAGCTCACCCCTTCCCCCCTCCTCTGATACCCACTTTGCAGACCCCAGTTTGTAGGTGGACTCAGCCAATAGCACCCCTGTCCCCACCTCTCTTTGTCTAATTCTAGCAGAGACCATTGCCTCTTTTCTTCAGGGAGGCAGATTTGAGACTTGCTCTTCTGACTTGTGCTGGCTTCTTAATATACTTTTTCCCATATGTGATCAAGTGTTCTTGTGGACTTTAATTCTTTGCACTGGACAAGGACCCAAAAAAGCTACAGGGTTTCCCTTCAATGTCAACATTAATCTTATTAAGCTCTTTAAGTTTGGAGAAACTTGCATACTCATGTGGAGGAAACAAGTTCTCTAAAATTCTAAATTCCTTTGAAATTTAAATTTTATCATTAGCAATTATTTTTGTCAATTGTTCCTATAACATTCCTTTTCTAGAAAAGACCTGTCAAGCAGCTAAGTATATTTTTCTGTAGTCTATCTTTTAGTAATAACTCATATTTAATTAGTGGCATTTGTAATTTGTTCCATTTTATTTTATTTTTGATAGATCAAGGAAGGATGTAATCAATTTGGTTGATTATTTCAAAGAAAGTTTTTTGTTTTTTTCATTTTTTCTTTATTTTCTCTCCTTTATATAACATTGATTTGGACTCTTTGTTATTATTTTTTATTATTTCCTTCATTTTTATGCTTAATGGAGGTTGACTTTGTTTTTCTCTTCTTGCATTTATGAGAGGTAATTTTAGCCCATTGCTTTTAGACATTCTCCTTTTTAAGAATAAGCTTCTCTCTAGGGTCTGCCTTATTTTAACTCACCTCTTTGGATATATTTTTTACTATCTTTCCACATAAATATACACATATATTTCAAATTTTCCATCGGATTTATTTTTGACTCACAAATTTAATAAATTTATGTTATTAAATTTTCCAATATTTTGTTGTTGTTGATGTCTAATTTAATTCCATTGTGGTTAGAGAACATATTAGGCAAAATTAATTCTTTTAAAATGATGGATACTTGTTTAATCATTCAGTATATGTTCCATCTTGGTTTACTTTCAAGGGAAATGCTAATGAAATCATAATGGTATGCTAATATATATGTCCAGCACATATAAAATTAATAATCAAAATAACATCAAGTGATTGTCATGCTGTTGCTCAACATAACATCTCATGCATTTGGGTAGTATTTAAGATCCTACAATAATTCACACACAAAAAATTAAGAAGTTTCTCATAAAATTAAGTGTTTTAGTCAGCCAAATGGGTGCTGATGCAAAGTACCAGAAATCAGTTGGCTTTTATAAAAGGTATTTATTTTGGGTAGAAGTTTAAACTTACCAGGCCATAAAGCATAAGTTACTTCCATCACCAAAATCTGTTGCCATATGTTGGAGTAAGATGACTGCTGATGTCTGCAAGGGTTCAGGCTTCCTCTTGCTCTTAAGACTCCATGGTCTCAGCTTCTTGCAATATCAGCTTTAGGCTGGGATAAATCTCATCTCTCTCCAGGGGCTAATTTCTCTCTGGGCTTAGCTGCTCTGTTCTTTCCACAAGGCCAGCTGTGAACTATCAGGTGAATGGTTTGTCTCTCTTCCCAGGGCCTCTTCCTTGTCTAATGGAGCCTTCTCTCTTTCCTCACTTATCTGCTTCTCTGTGTATTTACTTCCCAGGGCTCCAGCATTAAAACTCTAATATCAAAACTCAAAACTCCACTCTCTGCTTTGCTGTGTGGTTTTCTCTGTGCGTCCCTGCACACCAAAGGGGCAGGATCTGGATGCCCCACTGACATGGCCCAATCATGTCAAACAAAGCCCTAATCACAACTCAATCAAGGAAAACTGAAACCTTTGAACAAATACAATCTAATTTACCCAGAGGAACAGACCAATTTATAAACATAATCCAATATCCATTTTTGTAATTCAAAAACAATGCCAAACTGTTACTACATTAAGATAAACCAGTAAGTCAAATCTTCATTATGTACTCAAGATTACTGGATGAATACATTCAAAAGAAAATTGTACAAGAATTTTTATAGTTGCTTGGTTCATACTAACTAAAATGTGGAAATGGTGCAGGTGTGCATCTAAGAAAAACTGAAAAAATAATGTGTGGTTTATTTACGCAACAGAATAGAACAAAAAATTTTAAAGTAATAGACAACCAGCACACCGAACACTATGGATGTATTTCAAAAATACTATTTTGAGTTTTCCAAAAACACCTTTCACCAGAGTGACTATAGCATGATGTAATTTATGTAAAGTTTTATGGCAGGAAAAATTGAACAAGTATAAAATAAATAAATCATGGACTAGTTTTTGCCCCTGTGTAATGGAGAATTTTTTAAGGATTAACTAGGAAGGAGAAAGGAAACTCACTGGAATGTTGGTAAAAATGCTTTATTTGATAGGGATTTGGGTTATAGTGGTGATTTTTTTTTCAAGTTAAATGAAGCATAAGAATTCAAGATGCATGCCTTTGGTTGTAGAATTTGCCTAAAACAATAAGAAACATACTCAAATAATTACCTTCAATTAATGATAAATACTTTGATGTGTTTAGGAGTGAAAAGTAAAGATGTTTGCTACTTAATACTAAATGCAAAGAAAATTTTTTAAAAATACAGAAAGAAATAATGATGGTTGAATAGATGGAAAGGAGGAGGGATAAATAAATGTTTAAAAATTGAATAGCAAATCTTCATTTTACCATGTAATCTAAAGTGACAGATTACATTCAGTATAAATTTTTTAAATCTTTATCTCATTTCCACATGACAATAAGTTCTGCACCATTCATACTGAAGGAAAATAAAAAAGCATAAGCACAATGAGGTACTGCCACAAATTCAGTAGGTTGCAAAAAAAAGTCATAAAAGTAAAAGCACATCTTTCTGGGTTTTATTATATAGTTGGAGATAAATAAAAGTCACAGCTGGAAAGTGAAGAAAATAGGATCTGATTCATGTGTGGGCTCATCTTTATTTTTGCCTTAGTTTAAATTTTATAAAACAAGATTCCTGAAGTAGATTGGTATATTCTGTTAAAGACTGCTAGTGATCCACTCTGCTTACACTGTTGCATCACAAGGGACTTGCCCAGAAATCATGGCCTGCTGGAAGGTGTATATATTTACAAAAACAAAACAAACCACCCACCCATTGGGATATAAGGTTGCAATCACAAACTCAAAATGGTGCCTTCTTCTTTAGGTGCAATATCCTGATTCCCAAAGTTAGTTACAGTGGTTCTTATTGTTTTTGTGGCAGAAAGACTTATTCAGATTGTTGTACTCTTCATTTAATGTAACAAAATGCTATTAATCTAGGGAGAGTGGATGTGACTCAAGAAGTTGGGTGCCCACCTCCCACATGGTGCCTCCTAAGGAATATGAGTAAGTCAACAAGTTGACGGAAAGGGCTGGCCCAATGAGCTGACACAAAGGAGATGACACAATGGGGAGACACAATTAGAGACACAACAAGCAGGGAATGGATGTGACTCAAGTGACTGAGCACCTCCTTCCCACATGGGAGGTCCTGAGTTTGGTTCCCGGTGTCTACAAAGAGAAGACGCGCAGACGCAGACACAGAGCACAGACAGCAAGCACAAACAATGTGGGGAGGGGGGATAAATAATTAAATCTTTTAAAAAAATGCTATTAATCTAAATATTTGTAAATATAGTACCTATATCTAGATTGTTAAAAAAAATCAGTAGGTTGCAAAAAAAAATCTGGAAACACCAATTGTTAGTGAATAGGTAGAACAAAGGAACTGCATATATATTATTGGTGTGTGTATAAATGTGAATAGGTAGAACAAAGGAACTACATCTATATTATTGGTGTGTGTATAAATACTGTTTAATACTGTTTCAGTCAGCTATGACCATGTTAGGTTGCAGTGACCAATAACACTTAATTCTTGATGCTGAGAACAAGAAAGATTATATTCTACTTATTACACATGTTCCATGTGTGTTGGCTCTGACTTTACTACACAGCATCCACCTTTGTTGTCCAGGCATCTGGAACAGCTTGTATATGGAACATGACTGGTTCTTGTTGTCGAATGAAAAGATATTGTAAAGATATACACATAAGTTAGCTCTGAAATCCACATTCCTTGCTTTTACTCATATTTCATTGGCAAAGAACATCATGTGGCCCATTTGGTGAGTAATGAATTGGGACACAATAATTCCTTCCTACAATTGAGGCAGGATAGTTTAGGGAAAAGGAAGATGGGCCACAACTGAGACTTGGCAGAGACCATGGCTGTGAAACCCTGCCTGGAACCCTGCCTTGAAGTCCCATTTGGGTCAAGGGGAAGCCCTGGATACTTTCAAAAGGCCTCACCATTGGCCCTCTGAGAACTGACAGGTAGAGTAACCAATCAGAACAGCAAAGAGCTGGTACTGGGGGGTGGGGGAGTGAATAATGGCTTAATAAGAGTAGCCCCACAAGGCAAAAAGCTCTCTCTCTCTGCCTAGAGGAGCCCATACCTACAACAAAAAAAGTAGTTTTGTACTTTTCTCCCACTTCTCAATAAACTCCTTTTACTGGTCTACCCTATGATGTGTTCTTAAATTCTTTTATGTAACATAGCAAAGAACCTGGGGGAATTCATCATCCTCTGATTTCCTCCAACTTCCCAAGGGCTCTATAGAAAGGAGCATTATAGAAGGGGCATGTGATATTTTGAATAATGGTCCAAATTCATCTTTATTCATTAAATGTCAGATACACATGCTATGACCCTTCATTTCCAGTCAAGAGAGCAGTTGCCTGCATGATGGAAGAAACAGCCATGAAAAAAAGAGATAAACATGCTAAATCTCTAGGATTCTGAGGTGATTTTGTTTGTACTGTTTTTAAAATTATAGGTTTAACTCGAAGTGTGATTTGGAATATAATATATTCTTCCTTTCCAAATCCCCTGCTAAATGTGGATTAAATTTAGTGTTAAATTTTATTCAACAAAGTCATCATATATCCATTAATATTTACTAATTTCATTGAGATTCATGTAAAAACAAACTCGAATTATATTTGTCCCTGATTCCTGAAATATATTCATTCAAATTTCATCAATATTTGATACCTCTGAGGACTCCAGTTCCTGGTTAAAACCTGAGTGTTTTGTTAGGGCCTGAACATAGGCAATTACAAAGGCTTTACCTGAGAGTCCACATAGCGAAGCTGCCCTCACCTCTCCAGACTTGGTGCCCAGCCAGTGTACTGTAGTCTCTGAAGGAAGTTGTGGTCAAGGACTCAGGTACCCTGGCCAGGCTTGCTCTTGAGCACAGCTACATTCCTATCCCAGGTGCCTCCATTAGGAGCCTCTGATTAGAGGTGCAAAACTCAGGCCTTCCTCAGTTGCCTCAGGTGAGATCTCCTTATTGGCGGAAGTGGGAGACTTTGAGGGCATTTTCTCCTGTCCTTCTCACTACCCAGTATTTTAACTCCCTAGGCCCAGGGACCACAAAACAGGGGGAGTAGTTAAATGAAATATCCTGTCTAGGGATACTAGTTGCCCTATATGTAAATACAAACTTTACATATAGGAAGTAAATACAAACTTAAAGTATAAAGACATGTTATGAATGCTCTTTACCAAGTATTTTTGTAATGATTAGAATCTTGAGGTAATCTAATAGCTATTCTTTTACTTTTACCATTATTAAGTAATTTCTCTTATTTGCTGTCAAAATGCTTTCTTTCCAATGATATCTGTACGTTCCTAAAAATTGTATTGTAAATGAAGTTGTGGACTTTCACAATCATAATTACTTTTTGCTGGCTTTTCTTTGCAATAAATATGTGTTTATATTTAAAAATAAAAAGCTGCAGAAGCCTTTTGTCAGGTGCTCCCTCAGCAGGGAGTTGATCTCATGTCTCTGCGGATCTATCTGCCCCTCCCCCAATGGCACCCTTCCACATCATAATGGAACACCGTCATATTCAAGTCTTTCCTTGGATTACTCTCTTGTTTATACTATCACAGTATGTGCCTAAAGGCTCCACTGCTTATTTCCACTTCAACTTTGAATGTTTAAATTGTTTACCTTTGACACCTGGCATCTCCACTCAGTTCTTGACAAAATTGGCGTTGAGCAGGGTAACCAATTGAACGTGATGCAGTTCTGGAAAAGCAAAAGGACTAGAGATCCTGTAGGGCACCTATGGTAGGAGATAGCAGAATCCTTCATGGAGTTCTTTGGAGGGATGATAGTGGATCCCAAGGCATTTCTCCAGTCATGTCAGTGTGTCTGGGGAAATGTTAGCAGAAGCCGAGGGACATTCTTGAGAATGCTGGTGGAGTGTGGATATAAGTTTGCAATTCTTAGGGGGAATATTGACCCAAATCTTTAGCCCTGATATCCTGGATGAACGTGGGGATGGATGGGTCTGATTATCCAACCAACAGAAGGGTTTGAGAAAGACTGTAGAAGGAGTTCTCCCCTTGTCCCCTATGGCCCCCCAAACAGTAGAATACAGAAAGTCAGGCAAACTAATTCGCTAAGCAACACTAAGAAATCTGTGGTTTTGGTAGACATCATATTACCAGGAATTTGTTGAATTGTCAGAACAAAAGAATGTAGAGCTCGTCTGGATCACTTCCACATGGACTAAAGAGAACTTATAGACTTAATTTTCCTCCACAATACAAAAATGTAATCCTGTTAAAATTTGTAAAGGAGAGTCTCACTTTGAGAGTGGAAGTTGCATCCTCTACTCTCATGAGAGTGCCCTGAGAGTGACCAGCACCAACAGCAATGGTCGTTACTACAGAGGTGGAAGGGGTGGTACACCCACACATTGGCCACATCCAGGAAGCTCCTGTCTGCACACAGTTGAGCAGCAGCCACAGCAGATGTGGCTGCAGTGGTGAGGGTATCCCTTTAAGGCTGTTGTCTGGTGGCCACAGGGCCATGTGGCCCATGCCATAAATGCTCAGCTTCATGGTGGGCAATAGTGTGGCCTCTTTTGTATATGTGCTCAGGTGTCACAATGGGGCTTTCCAAGATAAGACAGCAGAAATACTGCAGCCAAAAGTGGCAACCAAGCTCCTACCTCCACCACCATCATGACCAGGTCCATCATCACCACCATCACCAAAGCTGCTTCCAGCTCAAAAGCAATGTCATTATCAGCAGGACAGATGTCCATGCTGCCTGCCAAAGGTTTCCAGGTATTGTCTCTGATAGGAAAGTCTGAACTCTGGTGTGCCTGACCCTGTGCCACCCTGGGAGTTCTGGCTGGAAAATACCTACTCAGCCATACTCTCTACTGCCTCTGACTGCATCCCCTTAAAAAAAAAAACAGATTGTGCTGCTGGGGTCCCCACTATGGTGGCCTCTGTGACTGACTCACGGGTTATTCCCTTCACTTCTCCCTTTGAACCTTGGGCTGGAACAGAGGGACCCACAGGCTTTTGCTTGGGATTTCTCCACTGAAGATATTGTCTCCAAGGGAATGAAGACAAAGGTTAGAGTTCAATTGGGAAGTGGGGTAGAAGGGTTACATTTCTTAGGCGTTTTAGATACAGGTTCACAGTTAATGGTGATACCAACCACTCCTAAGCAGCAGGATGGAATTAGAACAAACAGTACTCACTTATTTTTGGTCCAAGGCTGCCATCAATGGAAATCTTGCTGATGCTCAACAATGGGACAGTCCCTTCAGGTCCCCCCAAACCTCCCTCATATGGCCTCCACTGTTAAATATACTATTGATATTGATGTATTGTCTATGTGCACCCATGCTAGCCTTCACCTCCAAGCACTGATAGGAAAAGCAGTTGTAATACAAGGGCTTTATTGGAACTTTGGAATTGCCCTGAGTAACATTGCAACAAAAGATATAGGCCATTTTATATCATCATATAACATCCAGAACTGTGTGGGAGAGAGTGTGGTCTACAATGTGAACTATGATCCATGCTTAATGGCAAAGCCCCAGGCTGTGTTTATCAATTGCAATTAATGTGCCACACTAATGAAGGAGGTTTATGTGGGAGGTTGTGGGAGGTGTGGTAGGTGGGGTGTATGGGAATCCTTATATTTTTTTTGTGTAACATTTATGTAATCTAAGTATCTTTTTAAAAAAAGACATAAATATCAATATCCAAGAAGGACAACATACCTTAAACAGAATAAATCCAAACAGAACTATCCCAATACACCACTATTCAGTATGACAAATACCAGAGATAAGGAAAGAATTCTGAAAGCAGCAAGAGAAAAGGAAAGCTGCACATAAAGGGAAATTCAAAAAGATTAAGTACCAACCTCTCATCAGAAACCTTGGAGACAAGAAGAAAGTGGCATGCTATATTTAAAGTATTGAAAAAGAAAAACTGCCAGCCAAGAAATCTGTATCCAGCAAAAATGTCCTTCAAAAATGTGAGTGAGTTCAAAGTCTTCACAGACAAACAAAAACCTGAATTACAAGAGATACTAAGGGGAGTGCTGCATCCTGAAGGAAAACACAAAGGCAAGAGATATAGAGAGGTGTGTAGAAATGAAGATTATTAGGAAGGATAAAATAAAAGGTAAGAAGACAGATAATAGAACTATATGACAAGAGACAGCCAAAGGACTAAATGGATGAAGAAAGCAATGTCTTTACAGTAACAACATTGAATGTTAATTGCTTGAACTCCCCAATCAAAAGACATAGACTGAAAGAATGGATAAAAATATATAAGCCATCTATACGTTGTCTACAAGAGACCCAATTCAGATGTAAGTACACAACCTGGTTAAAAGTGAAAGGTTAGAAAAAGATATTCCATGCAAATAGTAACAAATAAGAGCTGGAGTAGTGATTCTATCAGACAAAATAGATTTCAAATGCAAAACTATTATAAGGGATGAAGAAAGTCATTATATATTAATAAAAGGAGTAATTCATCAAGA
>JAQZBX010091440.1:0-12388 GCA_029593785.1 Cabassous unicinctus
TATGGGGGGCGGGTTAGTTTGCCTGCAAATAAAAGAGAGAAACTGAACCACTATTGAAAACAAAAAGTGATAAGTAGAAAATAAGAAATAAGACATACTGAAACTCTCCATGAAAGCTTCAAAAAAATATTTGAAAGGGATCTGGATTTAAGTTGCATACATATTTAAATATTCATAATTCTTAGACTATTTTTTGCCATATACTAAGCAGTATCTATAGTTTAGCTATTAATATTATTATCATTGCAATAAATTGTGTTTCTGCAGTCACTTAGGATACAGAATTTTAACTTTTTTTTTACACTAAAATATATGACAATTTTACTCAGGAACTGCCAGAGTTTTAGTGTTTAATATTTAATAGCATAATTGACCAAGGTCTAAGATGTGAAGTTATCACATTCAAGAAAATGGGGAAAAAATCACCCTGAACACTAACAATATTGTATAGGATAAGAATGCACACTTTGTAATAGAAAACCTGTTTACAGATTAGTACTTTCAAAAAGCCATTTGTTCTTTTCTTGGCTTATAAAAATGGTGTTACAGATTTCAATGTAAATTAGCAACAAGCAGTTCTTTTGTGTGGCAGGTATCTTGTTTTCACCTTCCAGTTCTTCTAACCCAGCCTGTGTGATGAGGTCTGCAACGTTTTTCTCCAGATCATCAATGCAAATACTCATATCATCAATACTTCCAATGATCTGGTCAGACATAGTCTGAAATTTATCTTGCATCTGTTGCAGGAGTGTCTGCACACCAAGGTGAGATCCTGCATGGTTTTCAAGTTAGTCTGGGCCATCGATCCAGTTCCCAGCTTGATGGTGAAGTCTCAGACCGTCTCCTACCCTTCTGTTATTGTTTTTGTTTTTTAACTTCTTATTTGACTATTTAAGGAAAAGGAGTAAAATAAAAATTTGAAAACTTGAAGACACTTAGGTTACACATGCTATATAGTAATGACAATTTTCACCTACTAAATTGCTAAACTCTACATTTAAACAAATTACAAACATGTATCTCAACTGGGAATAAAATTATAAATTGAATAAGAAAAATAGGCCAGATTAGTGTTGTAAACTCAGCTTACCACTTATGAGATCTTTGCTTTATGCAAACATGGCATTTGAGCTGGGATGTTATGTTTGAATAGGTGCCATCCAGGAACAACACAGAAAGTACATGTCCAAAGAATTTCATGTATTTTAAGAAGAACAGAGAAATAAGTATAGCTGTAATGAAGTGACTAGCATAGGAAATGAGACAGGAGATTAAGGTAGAAGGCAGAATATGTCAAAGACTTGTACACAATTTGGCATTTATTCTAAGTGCAAGGGGATCCATTGAAGGGCTTATTGAGAGCAGTGATAGGTGGCATAATTGATTTTATTTTTTGAAAAAATTTAATGGCTTCTATATGGAGAATGTATTGTCAAAAGTCAAGAACAGAAGTAGGACTACCAGTTAGGAATCTTTTACTACTAACCAGTCAAGCAGTAACACTAAAGATAAGAGAATTAGAGGGATTCAAGCTATATTTTGGAGGTAGAACCAACAGGGGTAGATGGAATTCATGTGAAAGGTGAAGAAAATAAAATAATCAAAGATGACTCCAATTTATTTAGTTAAACATCTAGATAGGCAATGGTGCTATTTACTTAGGTGGAGAAACGTGGGAGGTACATATTCTGCTTTATCTGTTTCATTTGAATTGAGGGTGGGGTATATGAAGACATGAACACATTGTGTTTATAGAGTTATAATTCAAAGAGAAAATGAGTATGGAGCTTGAAGAGATCTCAGGCATGGTGACACAGACATGGGAGTCAATAATGAATTGTTAATATTATGCAACTTGATGAATTGATGGAGGCTATTATATGGAGAAGAGTGATTAAAATTGAACCCTGGTTTGGTACTGGGTGGTGGTGATGATAGCACAACAATGTGAGCATAAATAACAGCATTGAAATATATATTTGAATGTGATTTAAAGGAGAAATTTTAGGTTGACTATATGTTATTAGAATAAAAAATAAAAGAAAAAATTCAACCTTGGTGCATTCCAATGCATGGGGATTAAATACAAGAAAAGAAAACAAGAGAAAGGAACAGAAAAGAAAGAGCCAATAAGAAAAACGAAGACATTGTAATATGCCCAAAGCTAATAGAAGACTGTTTCTAGAATGGTAGCATAAAGTAAATAACAGGAAATTATAATTTAGAGTTTATGTGAACCGACCAAATGCCTGAATTAATCTCATCCCCACTAAAGACTTGGTAGATTTGGTCATGGGCATATTACTTATTCTCTTTATGACGCTCATTTTTCACTTCTGTAAAATGGTGATGAGAAGATGACAGACATCAGAATACTGTTTTGAGGATTAAATGAACTAATTTATATCATTTAGAACATGATTGGTAGAGAGTAAGCTCGTTATAGGACGTTGCTCCTCAGGAAAGTATTAAAAACTATTTTAAGTGCTTCTGAGAGGTTGAGTAACAGAAGGACCTAATTATTAAGTTGACTATTGGATTTGTCAAGATGGTGGCTGCTATTGCCATTTATCAGGCAGTTTTATTTGAGCTGTAAGGATAAGAGTCAAACTGGAGTGGTTTAAAAAGTGAACAAGAAGTATAACAATTGAAGACATTATGTGTAGACAATTATATTGAGAAGATATGTGTGTGTAAGTATGTGTTTGTGTGTGTGTGCATGTGTATAGGAGGATGACTGTAAATGAATCTATAGGGTTAAATGAGAATTTTTATTAGATGTTAGACATTAAAACAGAGTAATGGTCCCTGCTTCGATCAAAATGATGGATTGAGATCCCTCAGGATTCTATTTTTCTCAAAGCTCTAGAAAACAAGTACTGCAGTAACAGAGAAAGTGCCAAATCAAGAGAAAAGCTGCTTAAAAGTTGGCCTCTCATCCACCCTTTAACAGCTCAATGTAAAGCTGGCCTGCGCTCCCAGTGTGGATTCCTGGTCCTGGATTTGGAGGGAGTGGAGTAGCTCTGTGCACATACTAAGAGCATGTATGTCTGGTCCAATCTGTCTAGTGGTGGCCTGAGGGTTTTACCATCCCAAAATTTGCCCAGAGTGTTAAAGGCAGTTCAGAGGGCTCTCCTACAGAACACTGTGGGGAAGCAGACATGAGAAAACTGTTTCCTAGACAAGAGAATACAGTCATATTCATGTAAGCAGGGGAATCCCTAGGGCTACATGAAAATGCCCAAAATAAGACACAGTCACAGAAATGATCAGGGATACCCTCTACTCTTTGGCTTCAAGCTATTCTCTACACTCATTTTTTGGATAAGCTCTGAAGGATAGAACTTGTACAGGCCAATCTGCAGTGACTGGGAAAGAATTTTCTTTTTTTCCATCTTTTTTGTTTGTTTGTTTGTTAGCTCCTGGCATTCAAGGTAAGCTCTGTCATAACCCTAGCTGGATACAAGTTTAAGGAAAAGACACTTTAATTCCAATAATAACACATTAAAATATCAAAATGTGCAGATTTCAACAAAATATTATAAAATATACAAAGTAACAGGAAATGATGGGTTAAGCAAAGGGAAAATATTAAAACCATCAATGAGGAGGACCATACCTAGGATATACTGGAAAAAACTTGTAAAATGAGGTCATAAAAATGTTTAAGAACTAAAGGAAAACATTGACAAAGAGCTAAAGGAAATCAGGAAAACAAAAGATGAACACAAAGAGGATATCAATAGACAGATGAAAATTATGAAAAAGAATACCACAGTTACAGAAATTCAACAGCAGATTGGAACAGGCAGAAAATGGGATCAGTGAACTAAATAAAGATAAGACAATTGAAATCATCTAGTCTGAGGAGCAGAAAAAAGAAGGAATGGAGAAAATTGTACAGAGCCTGAGAAACTGTGAGACACCCTGAAGAAGTGTACTCCTATATACATTGTGGGAAATTCAGAAGGAAAAGAAAGGAACAGAAAGAATATTCAAAGAAACAATGTCTGAAAACTTCCAAAATTTAATAAAAGACTTAAATATATATACATATGTTCCATGAACTCAAAATAAGACAGACCCAAATAGACACACACAGTGACATATTATAATCCAAATGGCAAATGCCAAAAATAAAGAGAGAATTCTCAAAGCTGCAAGAGAGACACAACATGTCCCATACAAGGGTGCTTCAATAAGATTAATTGCTGATTTCTCATTGAAAACCATGAAGGCAAGAAGACAATGGGATGACATATTTAAAATGCTGAAAGCCAAAAATTGCCTGTCAAAAGGAATGCTAAGAGGTGTGGAGTCTTTCTTTTGGGAGTAATGAAATTGTCCTAAAATTTTTGAGATGATGAATGTAAAACACTGAGATTATACTAAAATGCATTGATTATACACTTTGGATAGATCATATGGTATATGAATATATCTCAATAAAACTGTTTAATAAACAAATAAATAATTGTGCAAGAATAGCCAGAAATAGCAGTTATGTACAGCATAGAGATTGAGAGGTAAGTAATTTTCTTTGTCTGTTTTTGTTTATTATTATTATTGAAATAATGAAAATGCTTTAATAATGATTGAAGTGCTAAATGCACAGCTATGCGATTATAACAGATACCATTGATTATACACTTTGGATAAA
Organism: Cabassous unicinctus; assembly: GCA_029593785.1. Taxonomy (NCBI): domain Eukaryota; kingdom Metazoa; phylum Chordata; class Mammalia; order Cingulata; family Chlamyphoridae; genus Cabassous; species Cabassous unicinctus. Next base: position 4,661 of record JAQZBX010091440.1, read on the forward strand.
TTTAATGCTTTATTAATATGTATCAATAAAATTGATTTGTTTAAAAAATTGCCTATCAAGAATTCTGTATCTGGCAAAACTCTTTCAAAAATGAGGGAGAAATTAAGACATATTCTCAACTAAGCAAAAGCTGAGGGAGTTTTCCACCATTAGACCAGCTCTACAGAAAATGCTGTGGAGAGTTCTAAAGGTTGAAAGAAAAGGAAACTAGACAATAGATCAAAACTGCATTAGGAAATAAGTATCTGCCATTAAGGTAATGACTAGAGTGAATATAAAAGCCAGTACTCTTGTATTTTTCATTTGTAACTCCACTTTTTACTTCCTACAGCATTTAAAGGGTAAATTCATAAAATGCATGATAAATCAGAAATTTTGGACTCATGTATAAACATGCAATTTTGAGAAGAACTACATAATTGTGGGGGATGGAGAAGTATGGGAACAAAATTTGTGTATGCCATTGAAGTGCCATTGAAGTTAAGTTTGTATGTAAGCAAATGAAAATAATATAGATAAGATGATGTATTTAAGCTCCAAGGTAACTACAAAGAAAATATTGGAGAATATGCAAGGTCATAAAGAAATTAGAGTACAGTTTGGGTGAATAGGGAGTTAATGCACAACAGGTATAAGGTTTCTGTTTGAGATGGGAACGTTTTAGGAATGAAAGGTGCTGAGGGTACCACAACAATGTAAATCTGAGTAATTCCACTGAATGGTATACTTGGGAGTGGTTGAGATAGGAAAGTTTTTATTACTACAATTAAAAAAAAAAAAAAAATGAGCAACTAAAGAGACCATGACTATTAAATGCAATGCATGATCCTGGACAGGATCTTATAATGGAGGGGAAAAGGCCCAAAAGGAGATTTGGGGAGTATATAAAACAACTAGAATATAAACTAAGCTTTATACCAATATTAAATCCTTAAGTGTAACTGTGCTTAAGGTGGTTACATAAGTAAATATCCTTGTTCCTAGGAAATGTACCTGGCAGTATTAAGTGATTGAGGAGCATGATGTATGCAACTTACACTCAAGTATTCAGAGAAGGATTGAGAAATAGACAGACAGACAGATAGATGGATGGATAGATATATAGATGGATAGAATGATCTGGCAAATGTGGCAAAATGTTAAAATTGGTGATCTGGGTATATGAGGATAGGGGCATGTTGGGGTTCTCTTTATGGTTTTTTTATTATTATTATTTTTGCCACTGTCCTAAAAGCATTTCAAATAAAAAGTTAAACACACACATACACACACACAAACACACACAAAGAAAGGATGAATACTGGAGTAAAGTCCTAAAGAAGAAAATAAAATTTTCATTATATAGTGGACCTTTAGTAGTGGAGACCTAGTTTTCTTTTCAGTGTGTGTGTGTATATATTATATATATATTAATATATATAAATATATATATTAAAGAAATTTATTTCAAATTCACAAAAATAAAAGAACAGAAAAAGGCAGCTCAACAAGTTAAGGAAACATTACTCCTAAAAAGTTCTTTTTCAGGCACTTATATCCATCTAATTCCAACTGCTAAATCAGTTGTTCCTCTAATGTTCAGAAGGATACCCACAGATACATGGGAAAATACAACTAATGTAACTTATGGACTGTAGTTAACAAAAATATTCTAATATTTTTGGAGCAAAAGCAAAGTTGGTTCTGTATTAATTCTAAATGTTAAAAAAAGAATATGGGATTTGGTTTTTGATATATGAATATGATTAAGCATTTTTTTCTCTTCCTCATTCTTCTCATTATTAAGGAGACCTTGACTATGTCTTTTAACTAATCTGTGTTCATCTGTGTATCTCTTCAGTATATTTTATTACCATTAATCACCAAGACATTCCTCATTAAGTCAGTATTCTTTCCAGTGTATCCATCGAACCGAATCCTTACTATCTCAAATTAAATGAGAAAAAATACATTGGCTAGCATAACTGAATTTCACGAATAGAACTAGCTTCAAATATGAATACAATGCCACACATAATGTCATCTGATCTCTGTCTCTTTCTTCATTGCTCATCAGATACTGACAAAGTGACTAAAGTAATGGTGGCCAGTAGTCTAACATGCTCCTAGCTTAGAAAACCTGGGGAGAAATGTATTTTTAACAGTTTAAAGTTCACTGGGAAACTCTGACTTCCGTGGCTTCAGTCATGTACCATATACCAACACAGGCAGGAACTTAGAGTGCTTAAATTGGCCAGGACTCGGTCAAATGCTCATTTCTGAGACTTGGGAGAGATGGGGTCTACACCAAAATACAGGATAGGATAAAAATTGTTTATTACAGAAGGGAGAGAGGTGGTTTTCAAAGTAGTAGTAGCTCATCACTCAAAACAAAACAAATAAAAAAGGTTGGTCATCCAACAACAAAAAAAATGATTAGTTCATTTTCACAGTTGTACTCTTACGTTCTGTTAGACTTGGTGTACCAAGTGTTATCCTTTCTTATGGTTACTAGAGAATGTGTTATAATGCTCTGCACTTACTCTTTTCCAAGTATACATTACTGTCTTGATTGCAAATCATATATTTAAATTCTGTTTATTTAAGTCTTTCCTACCCAGTATTTTTCTCCCTTTTATCATTTTCTTTCCTTTTGTTTCACTATGCAGTTTTTGCTTCTTTCTCTACTCTGTGATTACCCAATTTTTGACCCCATCCCAGTAAGGCTATATTTATTATGCTCTTCTTGCTTCTCCCTTTTTGGTTGGTGGTTTCCTCTCCATATTGAATTTTCTATGGACTCTTCACTTCTAAAGAGAGATTCTAGGTCATATCATATGGTTTCCTGGTCAGTCATTTCCCTAGTCAGTGGACAATTCTCTCTAGGCAAGACTACATTTTTGTATTTGTACTCCCAAAGGAAATAATGCATTTTGAACATAAAGATCCCAACTTCTTAAAGTACTCCAAGTGAAAGAAATTCCCTTACTCAAATTTAAGAAAAACTCTTAAAGTAGGAAAAAATCCCCTTTAAATATTTCTTCCTATTTTCATCATTTTCAGGTTTTGTGCTGTAAGAGTAGGAAAAAAGACATCTGTTGTGCTTTCAAGGTCTCACCAGAAAATGCTTATCAGCGTTTTGCAGAATATACAAAGGACATATATCTACTCTCTCTTCCCCAATGATCCAGTTTATTTTTCCTGAGAGAGAAATGGTGGCGACTATAGATGGACATAGATGTGAAAGTAAGCTTTCAACATCCTCTCTCTGCCTAGTGAGTGGGACCTGTTCTATTAAAAAGTCAAAGTACTATCACTGTAAAACAAAATACTCAAAAATATATTAAATACATATTTCAAAAAAATACACAGTTGCAAAAAAGGATTTTCAGCCTACTTCTGAGTTATTTTGTATTCTTTAATAGGTAACACTGCCTTATGTGTTTGGCTTCACACCTTTTGATCATTTATGTTTAAATAAATCTAAAACAACTATTTTAATAAGAAAAAAATAAAACAAATTCTGTGATAATTTTTCTTTCATTGTTTATTAGTATTTTTTTTTATCACTGGTACTTAAAATAATAATGCAAACAAGCAATGTAATTGATCAATGGGCAAAATACGTGAATAGACATCTCTCTAAAGAAGATCTATGAATGTACAGAAAACATGTGAAAAGATGCTCGACATCATTAGCCATCAAGGAAATGAAAATCAAACCCACAATGAGACACCATTTCATACCCAGTCCCAGGTTCAATACCCTGTACCTACCAAAAAAAAAGTAAAATAGCAAGTGTTGGAGAGGATGTAAAAAAATAGGAGCAGTCATTCACTGCTGGTGGCAATGTAAAATTATGCAGCCGCTGTGGAAGACAGCTTGGCAGTTCCTCAGAAGTTAAATATAACACTAGCATATGATGTGGCAATTTCACTACTAGGTATATACCCAAAAGAATTGAAAGTAGGGACTCCAACAGATATTTTACACTGATGTTCATAACAGCATTATTCACAGTTTCCAAAAGATGGAAGCAATTCAAGTGTCCATCAACCAATGAATGGGTAAATAAAATGTGGTATACACATACAATGGAATATTATTCAACTCTAAAAAAGGAATGAAGTCCTGATACATGCCACAAAATGGATGAAACTTGAAGACATCATGTTGACTGAAATAAGCCAGACACAATAGGACAAATATTTTATGATCTCACTGATTTGAAACAATTAGAAGCAGCAAACTCATAGAGTCAGAATCTAGAATATATGTTACCAGGGGAGAGGGTGGGGATAGAAAGTTAAGGCTTAAAATGTACAGGATTCCTATTTGGAATGATGGAAATGTTTAGGGAATGAATGGTGGTGATGGCAGCATAATATTTTGAACACAATTACTAGCACTGAAATATATATTTGAATATCATTAAAAGGGGAAAATATTAGATTATTTAGTAACAGAAGAAAAATATTTTAAAAATCCATGGAACTATACTATGCAATAAACCCTAAGTTAAACCATGGACTTTAATTAATAATACATTTCTAAAAATGCACTGTCATCAATTATAACAACTGTTCCACACCAATGCAAAGTGTTGGTGGTGGGGTAGTATATATATCATCATGATTGTTCTGTAAACCTAATTCTCTGATAAGACAATAATAATAATTATTATTATAATGCAGGGTGTCTTTGAATTGTAGAATGTTGACTTTCTGCAAGTGCTACAAAAGCAATTTTGATAAAGCAAAACTGAGACAAGTAGTTTAGCAGAATCTTAGTAGTGTCTTGAAGAGATGAGGATTTGGAAGTCTGGCTTATGTGGGAGCTTGAATAGGATTGGCCCAACTAGTGAATAAGAAATATGGGTTAGGGAAGAGAACAAGAAGGTATTTAGAAGTAAGTCTTGAAGAGTAAACAGATGTTTGGTACTAGCTATTTTCCTGAGAAAGGGATATTTACTCTCATCAGGCTAAATTGTATTGTTTGGTGTTCAGAAAATTGGATTTTAGAAAAGTTCCTAAAACAAACAATAAAGTTGGATTCTCACCAGTAGAGCCATTTCATAACTCTTACGCAGATTAGGAATATAACAAATATAATTGGTGTCTTCTCAAGTTGTCATTTTTGAGATTGCAAAAAGACAAATAATCAAAAAACATCATCAACAAAACTATGTTCTATTTTCTATAGCTAAATGGACATTTCTGCTAATTCATAGGTGAAGAAAAATCATACAATTTTTATTCTACTCTTGCTTTGCTTATATCAACGGAGAGAATACAAAGTGTGTCAGAATGATGCAGCATAAGAAATTCTTGACTAGCCGTTGCTGACTTTGCAAATGGAAGGGGGCCATGTGCAAAGAATGCAGGTAATCTCCCTGATCTGGTAAAACGCAAGAAAACAATTTGTCCTCTACAGCTTCATAAAGGAACACAGTCCTGACAACTCCTTGATTTCAGCCCAGTGAGACACATTTCAGACTTCTGACGTCCATAACTATGTAATAAAAATTTGAGTTGTTTAAGCCACTAACTTTGTGGTAATTTGCTACAGATGCAATAGGGATCTAATGCTGCTTTCTACTTGATTTTCTCTAAAATAGGTGATTTTTCTTTACCAATGAATTAGCAGGAGTCCATTTAGCTAAAGAAAATAAGAAACATAGCTTTGTTGTTGCTGGTGATGTTTTCTGCTTATTATTCTTTCTCAAACTTTTGTTGAAGAGTATTAAGTAGATGTTACAACTTTAAGATGGGTGGGGTGCAGGTGGACCAAAAAAAGACTGGTTTTCTTCTCAGAAGCCATAATACATACTAGAAACTCTTAGCCTGGACCAAGTAGATCATACAATTTTTAGAGAATATTGCTAATTTAAAATATATACATAATAAATTTATTTATTTATTTATTTATTTTGAATTCAAGTGTTTCTTTTAGAAATCTCTGACATTTAAAAATAATATGGGCATTTTGGGGACATTGAAATTGTTCTGCATGGCATTGCAATGATGGATATAGGCCATTGTATATTTTGTCAAAACCTATAAAACTGTGAGGTGTAAAGTGTAAACCATAATATAAACTGAAGAGCATGCTTAGTAGCAATGCTTCAAAATGTGTTCATTAATTGTAACAAATGTACCACACCAATGAAAGATGTTGTTAATTGGGGAAAGTGTGGGAGGGAGAGGGGATGAGGTATATGAGAATCCCCTATATATTTTTTTTTACCTTTGATTTTTTTTATATTTTTTTAATTTATTGAAGCATATCACTCGTACATGAACACACATAAACAATAAGTGTATAGTAATAGTTGTGAATTTACAAAACAAACATATATAACATCATACAGGGCTTTCATACCTCACCCTACCACCAATATCTTGCATTGTTGTGAAACATTTTTAACTAATGATTAAAGGGCATCATCAAAGTATTACTACTAACCAAAGTATTTTCCCCCAACCCACCCTATTATTATTATTATTTTTATATCATTTATACACGAACATACATAAACAATAAGTGTATAGTAAAAGTTGTGAATTTACAAAGCAAACATTCACAGCATCACACAGGGGTCCCATACATCAATCCTCCACCAACACCTTGCATTGTTGTGAGACATTTGTCACAAATTATGAAAGAATATTGTCAAAATCTTACTAATAATTATAGTCCTTATCTTACATTTGGTGTATTTTCCCCCAACCCACTCTATTATTTTTTAAATATATTTTTATGACAGAATTTGTAAACTTACCAAACAATCATGCATATGTGTAAAATTCCCAAACACTCCTCTAACAACACACCACACCCTGGCGGAATATTTGTTACAGATTATGAGATAATATCCTCTGATTATTACCAGATCCAAAGGGTACATTTTGCATATATTTTCCATACTCCCCCTTATCAACACAGTACATCTTTGGCATAGATGCAAGAATATTACATTATTACTGTTAACCACACTCCATAGGTCACTCCAGTTGTATTTTTCCCATGCTTCTCCACATTCCTACCACTCTGCAATAATGATGTTCATCTGCTCTAGCTCACAAAGGACACTCTTGCATCTGTACCATCAACCACTATTCTCATTCAGTCCCTAGATTGTTCTCTAGCTTTCTGTCAATTGGCATTTACATCCTTAGACTACCCTTTTCAGCCACATTCCCATTTATAAACCAGCTGTTACTCACTTTAATGTGGTACCATCAACTCTGTACATTTACCCACGTTTACAGTAAAGCTAATTAAAACTTATACATAGATTAAATATCAGTAGTCCATCTCAGTCTTCCTTTTATCTCCTTTAAGAATCCACAAACTACCACCAGGTCTTGAAGATATTTTCCTACATTTTCTTCTAGAAGCTTTATGCTTCTTGCTTATATATTTAGGTGTTTTATTCATTTTGAGTTAAATTTTGTATATGGTGTGAGATAGGGGTCCTCTTTCCTTCTTTTGCTATAGATATCCAGTTTTCTCAGCACCAATTTTTGAATGGACTGTTCTGCCTGAGCTGGTTAGGTTTGACAGGCTAGTCAAAAATCACTTGACAATAGATGTGAGGGTCTGTTTTTTAACCATTAATTCAATTCTCTTGGTCTATATGTCTGTCTTTATGCCAGTGCTATGCTGTTTTTACCTCTGTCACTAGGTAATATGACTAAAAGTCCAGAAATGAGATTCTTCCAACTTTGCTTTTCCTTTTAAAGATG